>PVKH010047467.1:0-10293 GCA_004027955.1 Chaetophractus vellerosus | reverse complement strand
GCGGCGACGCACCTAGTCGGCCCTCCGCAGCCGGCAGCTCGCTCCGTTCGAGGGTGGCTCCATTCCGTTTTCACGGGCGGCTCTGCTCCATGTTTTGCGGGCAGCAGTCCTCCATGTTTTTGCAGGCTGCCGGCTTCCGCTTTGCAGGCAGCAGCTCCGCTTTTCATGGGTGACTCTGCCATGCCCGTGGGGGATCCGCCCTGCCCGTGGCGGCTTTTTTTGCCTTGCCCACGGCGGCTCTGCCCCGCCCATGGCGGCTTGCCTTTCTCAAGGCCGTCTGCCCACTCGGAGAGGTCCCCGGGAACCGAACCTGGGGCCTCCCATGTGGTACCCCAGCACGCTCTTTATCCACTGAGCTATCTAGCCGGGCCCAAGATCAGACATATTTCTGGCAGTAGGGTAAGATGGAATTGCTGGCACTGAGTTTGTTTATGCCTTTCTAGAATAGTCGCTTTTTTTAAAAAAAGGTAGATTTTGCTTTTTCTAAATCCCAATGGTAAATTACATGGTAAGTATTTAAATTATATTAGCCATATCCATTTAAACCTAATAAAAAGCTCATCGAGAAGAAATGGAATCCAAATACCTGCAAGAGAAAGACATTTCAACATATGCTGTCAATCCAGACATGAGGCAGACCAGAGTAATGGTTCCAAGGGAGGCTGTGAGGGCAACTGCCTGGTTTTAAACCCCAGTTTGGCAGTCAACAGCTGTGCGATGGAGGGCAAGTGGGTTAACCTCTCTGAACTTCTGTTACTTATCTCTAACATGGGGCCAAAAGCCTGTGTTGTGAGAATGAAGCAGAGATTGCTCCTAATATGTTTAGCACAGTGCCTGGCACCTCCTGAGATCTCTTTAAGGATAGCTACTATTCTTGTTACTGGAGGAACTCAAATTATCTTTAATCAGGTCAAAGACAGAAAGATACTCTTTCATGTTAAGAACCCTTTGGTAATTCCAATTGTTTCAAATCTATTTTGATAGAGCAATTATAAATTCTATGCTAAATAATAAAAGAATAATGACACATGATACCAACCTTCATCTGTAGAACACTGCTTTCTAACCTACAGAATGTGTTGACATTCATGATTTCCTTCACAGCTCACAACAATCCTGGGTGGTGGGTGTTTCACATTTCGTAGATGAGCCCAGAGAAGTTAGAAGTCTCAAGGAAGGGTTACATAGCCATGCAGTTACTAGCGGAGCTGGGACTCAGACTCAGGCCTGAGTTGAGTCCCATGATTTTCCTGATACAGTTGAGCTGCAATGACTCTTATCTTGTCCACAAAGCGACATGTGTGTAAAGATCCCAGCATTGTGATATGCTTTTTGTGTCTGGGAGGAAGCTTAGAGGAAATAAAAGCTCTTTTTCAAAATTTCCATTTGCCACCAGCAACAACATCGTAAGTGGATGGGGACTTTGTGTCTCCAACTTAAAAGCAAATGAATCAAAGCTTCTACTGGGGCTGACCCACTCCTTGGGGAAGCAAAACAACTGTTTTGCTTTGTTAAACATTCTCTTTTCATATCCCCTGGCTGAATCCCTATTTGATGTTTTTCCAATTCAACCATTTCTAAGCAGCACAATTCTGATCACAGACACTGGTCTAATGGAAGAGGAATCAGTTCCCTCTCCGGTACCTAAACCCATTTGAGCCCCCAAGGCTTTGCTGCAGGCTCTTACAATAGTTTCCTCCCTCCTATTATATAGAGTTTCCTGCTTGCTGGGCTGGGAAGAAATGACCCAAAGTGATTTTACTTTTCAGGGATGTTCTAGGGACTGTTTGGTCAACGACTTCTTCAGTCCTTCGTATCTGGACATGATCAGAAGGGGGTGAAGGAGGTGGCACATCCCTTTGGCTGCATGATTTCTCACTCTGTGGGCCAGACCTGAGTCCTCTAACATGTTCTGCTGAGCCAGGGACATGAGTTGTCCTGGTCTAAGGGCTGTGTTGCTTGTTTCCACCTGTCCACAATTCTCAAGACCTGAGCCCAGTGTACCTGTCAGCCAGTGGCTCCCAGAAGCCTCAATCCTTGAATGACCCCTTTTAAAGAAGGGAATATCTAACTTCCATGGTACCCCAGAATCATGGGGCCTTGAGTCCTTCTAGCCAGAAGCTTGCCTCCCCTCAGATGACCAAAAAAATTCTTAGAGTGACTATATAAACTTGTTACTTATGTAAACTGCTCTTCACTTGAACTAAAAGGCATGTTGATTATAAGTGGATGGGCTCAGCTATGTTCTACATTCAATCTGATGACAGCACTAAATTCTGCCCCCATTCACTGTCTTCAAGGCTTATGGCTCATGTAGTGTGAATATCTACTCACAACTTAACAAAGTCATGGGGCATATTGCTCCTGGGTCCTGACTGTAAGTACTGTCATGGCAAGAACCAAATCCGGCACTCATGCCTGCGCACTCATTAAGCCAAATCTATTAACTGGGTAAGGATGAGTCAGGCACCATGGGAGGCCCTGGAAATGCAGCAATGAATAATGCACAACTCCTATCCTTAAGGAATTAAGCTTCCAGATTAAAGACGTTAAAAGCCCAGCCTAAAGCATTTCCCAATCTGTGTTTGATTAACACTATTGTTCTGAGCGATATTAAAAGACAATCCTTGAAAACCGGGCTCCACAGTGAACTCACTTTGGGAAATACTCACTGTGACCCATCTTCTCAAATCCCTTCCCCTTCTCCCAGTTATAACACAAAAAGATCTAAAATGTAAAACACTAAGGAATAAGAAAAGTATGGCATTTCGTTTAACCCAGCATTTCCCAGTTATTAGACCATGGAATTCTTTTTCCCCAAAGAATGCTTATGAACATCTTACCTAAAATGTTAACTGGAAAGTTTTGAAAAAACTCAGGTACAGGCATCATTATAAGATGGGCTAACCAATCAGCATTGTACCAATCCCCTAAAGCAGGCCAAAACACTGCAGGAAATGTACCTAGATGAAGAAAACTGCAATTACCCTTAAAACATATTACTGTCCATTCATTTACAAATCCATTGATGTAAGTATACTTTCTTTGCTTATAGGTTGGCTGATCAAAGTTCTTGCATTTACTGTGCCCAGAATACATCCTCCTTGATTTCCAGTGGAGCAAGATCATAAAGATTTTTATGAAACAAGTGGAATGGAGCCTCTTTCTAGTCACATTCTGCCCCCAATATTTTAATATATCTCACTTCCTCAGTCACTGCATCATGCCCAGCCCTCCAACAACAACAAAAAGTACTCAAATAAGGTTCCCTTCAACTCAAAGGTTGATACCTTCTCTAGGGAAGAACTGTTAAGATCTCAGGTCAGGTTGAATGGAAACTACATCAGGTCATGGGGCTGAACCGCTCTTACAGTATATGATATATTTCAGCTTGTGACTTTATTTGATTGTCTTTCCAAAGCATCCAACTAATTTTCATAGAAACACCCATTATTTCTTTGTCTTTTGCTTTTTGCACTCATACTGTAATAAGTATAACTGGCATAAACAGGATTGGAGAACAGCAATAAAATAACTTTTGGTAAGCATACAGCTCAGCTGCTGGGAGCAGAAGTGTGCTGGACCCTGATCATCGGTTGGTTGGTTTGAAAGAAGGAATGGAAAGCAAAGGGTAATCAGTTAATGAGTCAACTGTAATAAGCTGCTCCAGGTAGAAGAGTGAGATCTTCAAAGCACATCTTCAAGGAACATCTGAAAGGTGCTAAAGTGCCTCCTAGGCAGGGTGGGTCTGGTTCATTTTAATGCTTTTGTTTGAGTGGGATAGGAAAATTTGAAAGCAGAAAATTTCTCCAACATCGGAGCTGAGAGTTGTCATTAGTTAGTCACATCCTCTATCCTTCCCAAATGCCATCCAAATAAATATTATTAAAACATCACTTTGAAGGGACTCTAGCCTACTCACATCGTTAGGATTCCTGGAATTTGGAATGTGGAAATGTCTGACTCTACTTGAGAGATTGGGTTTCATCTCAGCTTGTCAAAATACACAATTTAGAACTTATTCAATGTACAATACCTGTTAACATGCAGACAATTTTAGTTGTGTATACCACTGAGTTGCAGGCATGTGTGGGCATGTTTAGTTAAATTGCATAACAGGCCCAAGACAAGTCATTTACACGAGTTGATTTGCAAAGTTTGGGATAAATGAGAAGGGAAGTGGTACTGCTATGAGTACAAGGGAAATGTAATGGAAATGGTGACTGTTCCACCACTCCACCCAATGGAATGGGGCTTCTGGCAGAAGCTGAAGGAGCTTTTTTCATAAAGGTCTGTCAGACATGGGGTGATGCAGGAGCCGGCAGAAGCCCCCCTGTGCAGAACACAGCAACACTAAGCACCCTGGGGGCACTAAAGCAGATGTGGTAGTGCCTAGAAGAACCGTTGCAGGGCCCATGAGGCCAAGCAGGAGATGAGAAATGTCTGGTAAACCAGACTGTGGTGCCAACCAACTGTGGTGCCTAGCAATCTGTGATTTGTTTGTGAAAACAAATGAAACATCTTCCCTAGGAAGATGCTAGTGGATTCTTTCAGAGAGCTGAGGTCTTCAATGAACAATATGGGCAAAACCCAAAAAACTCTGAGCTATTACCGATACTGTGGCCCCATCTAAGCCCTCAGGCAGGTAAGGCATGGGAATGGCAAATAAGCACTAATGATATATTTGTACTTTCAAATGGCATAGCACAGCCGAGGTTGCCCTCCTCTAGGGAATATACCTCCTGCCACTTCGCAGAGGCTCTGTGGGTTACAGAAGTCAAGCCAGCTCCTCATTAGGATCCCAAAGAGGTTTTATTTGGAAATAGCTTGACCCACTGCTCCAGGGCAAAGTTGAACTGTGCTTCCAAAATGGTCTCAAGAACCAGTTCAGAAGTCTAGTGAGGGACACAAAGCCCTTCCAGACCTAAAAAAGTTGAGCCCACTATATAGGGTCCAGTGGACCAATGGATCTGCTCATAAATGTGGCAGATACAAGGGGCAAATGATAGATATAGTCTAGGATCCAGGGTTGAGAGGTCCAACCTTTAGAAAGACCTGGACCTGATAATTTAACATTGACATTGGACAGAATAAATATTCTGGGGATGCACAGAGCCTGTGGATGTCCAGCAGCTGCTCTTCAAAGGGGACCACCCAAGCACACTTACTGAAGGACAACACCTGTGTAGCTAGTAAAAGCACAAGAATGATTGAACTGATAATTGGCGGATTAAGACAAAATGTTCCCATTATTATGACAAGTTTCTATTTGTGTTGGATTTGGTTTGCTTTATATCTCTCTGAACACAAAACCTTTATGTGGTTCTTAATCTCTCAGTTATAGCTGAAAGGTTTTCTAAAACCTGCTTATCTAGAAAGTTATTTGAACCATGCATTTAAAACAGAGCAGTCAGTGCCCTGGCACTTCCTATTCCCCAAAACACCTCAGCTTGTGTCATTAGATTAAAGTGATCCCGTGGTCTTTTTTGAGCACTTGAAAAGCGTTCCAGCTTCTTGCCCTCCTGTTCTGCTGCACTGAAGAAGGTGCAGAGCCATCCCCCAGCCCTCGTCTTTCAGTTATGCAAATGAGTAAAAAACTTCAAAAATATAGATAAGCAAAAAAGAAAACACTGAAAATCAGCCATGATTTTATCAAGAGGTGTAATTTTAAGTGAACCATATAACCTTTTTAGTCCATCTGAATGAGTTGCCTATTGTCAAATCAATAGACCACAGAGCATTTCCTGAGATGGTAAAATTCTCCTGGGCTAGGTGACTTAAGGTAAAGACACGGAAGAAGAACCTCAGTCCAGGCAGGCCCTCAGAAGAGCTAATTATCTTGTTAGGGAATATAATGCAAACCAGTACAGCCATTGTGTGTTGGTAGTAAGCCACCACGGGGAGGCAGAAAAGGAAGATTACTAGCCAGTCAATAATATGTACTGAGCACCTGCTATGTGTTCTATGCTTTGCACATGGATCCTGATCTTAAGGAGATAAAAGATAACAGCAGTCAAGAAAAGAAACAACAAAATATACAACAAAACAGTATGTAAATGGAATATACAAATATATAAGGTAGAGAAGGTACAGAGTAGAAGAAACACTTGTTTTTCTGGGGAACCAAGGAAGCCTTTACAGAAGAGCTGGTGCTTCAACTAACTATTTTTAAATTTATTTTATTTTATTTTTGCCATTTTAACCATTTTTATGTGTACAATTCAGTGGCATTAATCACATTCACAATGTGATTGCTACCTTCATCTCTATTCATTACCAAAATATTTTGATCACCCCAAACAGCAATTCTACCCATTCCTCCTCCCCCCAGCCCGGTCATTTCTAATCTACTTTCTGTCTCTACAAATTTGCTTATTCTACATATTTCATATAAGTGGAATCATACAATATTTGTCCCTATATGCTTTGCTTATTTTACTCTGCATAATGTTTCAAGGTTCATCTATGCTGTGCCATGTATCAGAACTTCGTCCTTTTTACGGCTGATTAAAGAGAGGTAGCATTTTGCCATAAGGAAATGAGCACACTTCAAAACAGACAATGAAAAAGGGAATAGGAGCAGATGCCCAGTGCATAGAAGACAGGGAGAGCTCTGGGAGGTCAGAATGAGGGGAGCTCAAAATTAGCTTAAACTACTGGAAAGTTTCTTGAGGAGGTAAAACCTGAGAGAGAACGTGAGAGATGGCTATGAATTGAGGAGACGCTAAAGGAATAAAGGCATCTGATTGTATTTTTCTATGAGCAATTTACCAACTTGATATAAGAAAATGCTTAAAAGGGAAATGTTTCTATGCTACTGTGTACTGTATTTTATTCCTACCTATTTAATAGTTTAACTTATGCAAGCAACCGGCCCGTCAGTTTGTAAAAACAAATAAGAATTTGCAATAATTGTTCCTAGAATAAGAGTCAGTGATGTATGGGGGTGGGAGTAGGGGACAGAACTGTTCAAACTGCACTGTAAAGTATATTTCAGTAATGTATAGTAAAGTATTTGAGCACCCTGCTTTAAGACAACTCATATGAAAATTGGAATTTTGCAGAACTTTGTGACTTGGATGTCTGCTATAAAAAAAGGGCCTTGCCTTTATTCAAACTGTCCTGTGTGCACATGCCAGCTATCTGCTGACCCTCTCTCATGCACTAGAATCCAATCCCCCTAGATTGCCAGTTAGGTAGTGAGCTATGCATAAACAAGGTGATCCATTTTGACACCACATATTAAGGATGATTGTGCAAGATCCATATATTCCTGGAATCTGAGGAGACAGAAATATAATTCAAACAGGAATTACGTTTCTAACCAAGGACTCAACAACAAATAAATCTGAGATATGACAAATAATATTACATGATAGTAAACAATTACAAACGCATTTAAAGAAGTGGAAGTATAATCTAAAATTTATAAAAAGGGCTTTAATGTATGTACATGTTGATTACACAAAGACTACAATGAATTATTAAATACTCATCTGGTTTTATTGTATATAACAATTATAATAGATTCACTATATCATAATTCTGGCCTAAATGGAATATAGTATCCAGAACAATTAAGAGATAAACATATATTTAGCAATATGTTCACAGGTCACCTTAGAAATTAGAAGTCTATTTCATCAGATGAGCCAGATGTCCTAGGTTTCTTTCTAAAAAGCTCTCCAAGGAAATTTGAGAAGATGGCTTCCTCCTCCCACCCCAGTTAAATTGCCTGAAGCAAGAAAAGACATTCCCAATCTTTTTGCTGACAGTAGAGCTTGGTCGAGCATTAACTTTTATAAAAATTTAATGATGATGGTGTTCTTTCCATTGAAAGCACTTCTTTTCAAAAATAACAGCTGACTCCATACTTCTATCCTTCCCCCTTCACCACTTCCTCAGTTTATAAAGAGCTACTCGGCGTCACTAGGGTTCTTAGGAGACAGTCTGATGGTCTTCGTTCTTTCTCAGTCTTCACTCCCGGGAAGTGACAGTGTTTGACATCTATCAGAGTATTTCACCCCTCAGTGAATGCAATAAAAATGATCAGATTACACTGTAAACATTTCATAAATATATATATACATGTATACAAACACGTACACACACACATATATAAACGCTACCTCCCTGCTTCCTGGTTCATTCCTCCCTGCTGCAAGACCAGCAAAATCCTTTATAACCACACCGCCGGTGGAGGCCTTTCTAAACTACCTCTCCTCCTCAGTCTTCTAACCAGTTGTGTGCCTCTAGCTACCCCCAATCCCAAATCTCTCTACAGCAGTAGCAAATATGTGACCTGCAGGGTACTCAGGCTTCTGATTGCCTGAAATAATCACCCACTCTCACTTCTATTGCCTACACCTTTCCCCTCCCTTTTAAGCACTTGATAGCCAGTAGCACTCCATTTTAATCTTCCCATACCCAAGAAACTCTTCTGGATGAGGATCCTAGACAAAAGCTCTTACCCTCCTACAACTACCCTCACTGATGTGCACACATGTGGTAACTACACATCCCGGCAGCTAACTATTCATGTATAGTAACATTTGGAAGGTAGCACATGCTAGGTGCCTGATATATATTGTTTAATCCTTGTAATCCTAGAAGGATGTATAAAATGAGGATAATGATAGCTATTTCATAGGGTTATTATAATGATCAAATAATGCCTGGCACATAGTGGGAGGTCAATCATTAATGTCCAATTAATGAATGAATTAATAACCTGAGAGCACATAGCACCTCAGCAACAGCCTTTCCCTCTGTAGCAGTTTGATATTATTTATGAATTCCCAAAATAAAAGATAATTGATCATGTTTGTAAACTGGTCTGTTTCTCTGGGCATGATACCCTTTGAATGTATGAGATTCAGCTGAGACATCTGATTAAATTATGTTAAGATTAGGGCTTTGATCCAACCATGTCATTGGAGTGCAACTCAGCATTGAGTCCCAGCCCCCTTGGACTGAGAAAACAGACTCTCACATGGAAGTAGACTCAGAAGATACACAGAGGATGCTACGGCCCTGGGAAGAGAGATGAGTCTGATAGTTTACAGCTGACCTTGTGAAGAGAACAGTGTAGTTAAGCCCAGAAAGAAAAGAGCCCTGGGAAGAAAGACAAGCCTTATGCCAGCCTACAGCTGAGATCAGAAGAAGCTGGGACCATGGAGCCTTAAAACAGAAGAGGAAGGTTGAACCCTTGCAGACATCGCCCACCATCTTGCTTCAACACATGGCAACAGAGTTGGGTAAGGAAGTAACCTGGAGTTGGACTCTTTAGGGCCTTGTGACTGAAAGCTTGTATCCCATGTTTTAAAGTTGCAGGGAACTTAGCAAAATTATGGTTTATGGAAGGCAGAATTTGAAAATGGTGAGCCTGGGCATTTAGCTGAAGAACTTTCCAAAATATACTTGAAGAATGTGGCTTGGCTTCTCCTTGCAGCTTATAGTAAAATACTAGATGAGAGGGATAAGCTGAGAACTGAATTATTGGGCACAATGAAACCAGACACTGATTCCAGAAATTCTAAGGCTATGGAAATCAAGCCCCCAGACAATAGTGTCCCATTTGAGTAATTAACTAAACTTGGACTTGTAAGTCAGATTGGAAATGCAGTTATCCAAGAAAGACTTGTGGAAAGTCTTATTTTCTTATAGCTTGGACCCCTGCTTCTTACATGCTAAACCAACAAGCTTTTTGAGAATGCTGTATAAAAAAAACCACTGTCAGACTAAAAGTGACATTGAGGGGAGAGATGGAAGGAAAAATGGCTTTAAGAGGAAAACCATGGAAGCTAAGGTCAGGAATTTAGACATCTCCTTGGGCCAAGAGAACAACCCCACCCTTGTGTACAGAGAGAGTCAAGCTATTCGCCTGATAGTTTGCAGCTCAAAAGACCAGAGCCCTGAACAGCTGAGAAAGCCTAGAAAGAAACGAGCCCTGGGGAGCCTACAGCCTTATGCCGGCCTACAGCTGAGATGGGAAGAAGCTGGGGAAATGGAGCTTTAAGAGGAAGAGGAAGCCTGAACCCTCACAGAGACCAGCAACCATCTTGCTCCAACACATGGCAACAGACTTTGGTGGGGAAAGTAACTTACTCTTTATGACCTTGTGACTGTAAGCTTCTACCCCAAATAAATACCCTTTATAAAAGCCAACATATGCCTGGTATTTTGCATCAGCACCCCTTTGGCTGACTAATATCCCTCTCAACCCCATAGAACCAGAAGATCCTACCCATGACCTAATACATAAAACCCAGAAGTGACTGTCTTTCATCTGGT
>PVKH010047466.1:0-10292 GCA_004027955.1 Chaetophractus vellerosus | reverse complement strand
TGCATACCAAAGGAAAGAAAGCTGTTAGAAATAGAGAAAGAATTTTATATATCGATGTTGTAGAATGCTATTTGGTATTGCGTGTACCTCTGGCAGTACTTGTAATAGTAATAAAGACAATAATTTTATTTGGGAATTTACATTTTACTAAAATGATTCACATTTATTATCCCATTTAATTATCATGCAATTACATGAGGAGGGTATTACCTAATGTCTTTTTTTATCCCTGCCAAAACTGAGACTCAGAGAATTAATTAGGGGATAATGCCTGCAAAAAGGAAAGAGAAGAGGGAAAAGGAATAGGCAGGAAAAGCCATCAGAGTGCAATGTGGGTATGATACCTATGAAAGAAGGAAAGAGGATTCCAGTAAAAGAGACTCAGACTGTGGTATAAAGATTGCCCATGGAGATGATGATGGACAATGGCTATCTCAGGGAATGGAAAGAATATGCAGCTGCAGGCAGGATAATCTCATCCATCTTTTCCATGGGATATAAGTCCTCTCTCACCTGGAGGTGGAGGGACATCACTATCCCAGACTCCTCAGGATTGGGGGAAGAGCTATGGACTAGAGTGGATTTACTGGTATTCTGTTATAGACTTATTGTGATTCACGCAATGGAAGAAATTACAAAATTATGTGGAGCCAGTGGCCACTGGACGCTTTGGGGGCAGGGAGAGGGAAAAGCAGTTGTAATACAGGGGCTCTTTCCGGACTTGGGAATTATCCTGGGTGACATTGCAATGACAGATATAGGCCATTTTATATCATCATAAAACATGCAGAACTGTGTGGGAGAGAGTGTGGTCTACAATGTGAACTATGGTCCATGCTTAGTGGCAAAGCCCCAAAATGTGTATATCTATTGCAGGTGATGTGCCACACTAATGAAGGATGTATATGTGGGAGGTTGTGGGAGGTGTGGGAGGTGGGGCATATGGGTACCCCTAAAATTTTTATGTAACATTTATGTAATCGATGTATCTTTAAAAAAAAGAATTAATTAAAATAAAATAAAATAAAATAAAATAAAATAAAATAAACAACCAAATTAACCTTTAAAAAAAAAAAGATTGTGCATGGAGATCGTTGGCTTGGGTAGGGATGTCCAGGCTCTAGTACCCCTGCCGCACTTAGGACTTGGCTTTAGCTGGAAAGCAGAGGTAGATTCTGAAATCATAAGAGCTGGATACGTCAGGTTTTCTCCTAAAGAGACATGGGAGCAGTACACCTTCTTGGTGGCCACAGTGAGGAAAGTTCTGTTTGAAGTTAGGGGTTGATCCATAAAAAGGAGAGTGGACCATTTGCCCAGGTTTTGTGATGTCCCGAGCACTGTTCTCTGTTTCTGTCCTTCTGATCTCCTAGGCAGAGGGCACAACTCTCTCTCTCTGCTGTGATCTAGTGTATACCTTGACTGCTCTATCCGCGAGGCTTCATGCTTCTTAAAGCAAGACCGTGTATTATTTTTTGTACTTCAGGTTTTGTTACAGAGCTTGACCAAAAATCACTCATTCATCTTCCAGTAAAACCGGGAGAAGGAAATCAGGAAGAAACGTAGGATACAGCAAATGAATAATGACCTTTCTGAGCATGAAAATTCAGCTGGCTAGAGCTTGGCATTATGGTGAACAAAATCACCGGCTTGCTCAGCAACAATGCTCAGATTGGTTGGTTGTAATATAACAATGTTTCTCAAGCTTGGTGATCTCAGGACCCCTTTACATTCTTGAAAGTTGTAAAGACTCCAAAGAACTTCTCTTTATGTGAGTGATACATGGCATTATTTGTGCTAATAGCTATTAAAAGTAAAAATTTTAAAAATATTTAGTCATTTAATAACAGCAATAAAATAATAATACATTTTTTAAAATAGCTATAATTTCAAAAAAAATTAGTGAGAAGAGCCACATTGTTTAACAATTAAAAAAAATACTATATTATCTGATCCCATAGTCCGTCTATTGCGATATATTGGTTTGGTTAAAGAATATGAAAAAAATCCAGCATTACACAGATACGCAGTTTAAAAAGGAAGACTCTTGTGGACCCTTGAAAGGGTGTCAGAGATCCCCAAGGTCCTTAGACCACACCATGAGAACATCTTCACTAGAATGATTTTACCCTGAGTTCTCTAGCTGACATCTATCTCAAAAATGTGTCTTTGCTTACAAGATGCACAGTGAGAAGCAGAGAGCATGGTTAGATGGCTACAGGCACAATTCCAAGTTTGGAAAAGCTACTCTTAGCACATTGCCCACTGGTTGTGGGTTACTAGTGTCATCTTAGCATATCAGGGGTAGGAATATTCTAGGCCTACTCAGTTAAGATATAAAAATAGGAAGAGAACATCCTTGAATTTGATGAAATAAAATCTAATGAAGTTAGAAAAATAATTGTTTATTTTCAGTTTTGCACAGCACATTCATCTTTTATGTCAGTCTGATAGTAATCTCTCAGATATTATTACTCCCCTTTTACAGATAAGGAAATTGGAGCTCAGCAAGGATAAGTGACTCTTCCGTGGTCATACCTCTAATGAGTGTGGATCTGAATAACCAACAAAAGAAATCTGGTTTTAAGTTAGCTTATTAGAATGGAATCAGGAAAATGAAGCTTTGGCTAATTATTGATGCAATCAAATATAAAGGTAAGAAGAACAAAGTTTAACCACTGGACCTTACAGAAGATGCATGTTTAGGCAGTTGTGGAGCCACAAATTACTGGAATAACCTCTACTATTTGATCTCACCTCGTGAATTCCTTCTATTAAATAAAACAAGTGTTTTGAGATGAAAATTTTGACAAGCATTATTTTTTAACTAATAGGCCTGGATTATCCTATAAGTCACACAGGGTAAGAAGTTGACACCCCGGCTACCCAAAGAGCCAACAAACTTAATGAATGTGTCCACTTTTTACCCTTTCCACGGCCGACACCACTCTGGTCCAATACAACCTAATTTCTTGCTGGACTGCAACAATTTCCTTGTTTTTTGTTGTTGTTGTTTGTTTTAAGATTTTATTTATTTATTTATTTCTCCCCCCACCCCTAGTTATCTGCTGTGTCCGTTCGCTGTGTATTCTTCTGTCTGCTTGTCTTCTCTTCAGGCGGCACCGGGAACTGATCCTGGAACCTTCCGGAATGGGAGAGAGGTGCTCAATCTATTGCACCACCTCAGCTCCCTGGTCTGCGTCTCATATTGTCTCTCCTCTGTGTCTCTTTTTGTTGCATCATCTTGCTGCACCAGCTCTCATGAGGGCCAGCACTCCACGCAGGTCAGCTCTCCACTCAGGCCAGCTTGCCTTTCACCAGGAGGCCCCGGGAATCGAACCCTGGACCTCCTATATGGTAGACGGGAGCCCAATTGCTTGAGCCACATCTGCTTCCCACCAACTACCTTCTAATGCTGTCTGCTTTATCCTGAATTCATAGCACAAGCCAGAAACCTAAGTGTCATCCTTGGCTCTTCCTTGTTCCTCACCCCCTCTTATCTAGTTATCCAGTTTGTCCTACTGAGTCCACCTTAACCAGAGTGATTTATTTGAATGTAATGTGGATCAATTTACTCCTTTGCTTAATACTCCCCAATAGGTTATCTTTTTTATAAGCTTTAAATAAAATCCTACAAGGCCCAGCACACCTACCCCTTCATCCCCTCAATTTGCTCACTGTCCCAGAAAGGCTTGCCTTCTGTTTGATTCTCAAACCCTCTAGACCCTTTCCTTCTTTATGACCTTTGCACTTTGCCTATCCTCTATGCCTGAGATAATTTGTGAAAATAAATTTTTCACATGCCTGGTCATTCTTGTCATTTGAGAAATTCTCACTGATAAATATTTTACCTCCTCAGAAAGGCCTTCCCTAATTGTGCTATCTAAAGTGGCCTCCTCTGGCTATTTGACTTGATTCCTGTTTATTTCCATATAGTGTTCACACCACCTATAATTGTTACCTTTTCTGGTTAAATATGTGTTTTCCCCCCTGGAACATAAACTCCCTGAGGCATGGGCCTTGTCTGTCTTGTTCACCACTGTATCCCCAGCATATAGTAAGTGCTCAATAAATATTTGTTATTTGTTTATTGAAACTGTTTACTCTCCAGCATTAAATACCAGGTTTATTTGGAGAAGATACTCCCTGAGAAAATGTTTATGTCACTAAATGAGACATTTTATTTATCTCCCTCAAACTGTTCACTTTCAGAGACACTCAACTAAAATAAAGTACCAACATGTGAGTCCCAGCTACATCTGGGGTTTTAAGTTAACAAACTTGTCTGAATTAGTTTGGAAAATGTGGAAGTTGACTGTTTGGCTTGCTAATCTGAGGCCAAGTTATAGATACATATTGGGCAATAGGAAGACTAAACCAAGCCTCAGCATTTTGTTTTCAAAGCTTTGCAGTTTCAGATGACTTCTCCTCTTCCTATATGTTATTGCTGGGAGGGAAACATGAAGTCAAACTCGGTGAATTCTGAAACAACAAAATGGCAGACTGTCCTGGCATGAGGAGAGCAAAGCCAAACCAGCAGCTGATCTAAGTTTGGCTGGTTTAAAGGTCGAGACTATCATTTTCTCCAAGTTGAGAAGGTTTGTTTCTTTTTCAAGAATCGTATAACTTATCCAAATAGTGACAGTGATATTGATAAAAGGTTAAGGGAGAAAGAATTTTGAGTCTAAAATTGAATGAATTGAATTTTTGTTCCAACTATCCCTAAGTAATGGCCAGCGCTGGATCCACTCAGGGATCACTTGCCAAATTTGTGTACCATTTCTTGGGCTCAGGGCAAATGATTCCAGCTCACTCGGAATCTGGAGCTGTCAGTCCAACAAAGCCTCTAGAAACTAAGGGAAATATGAAATTGCAATGTGGCTGCTCCTCATATACATGGTTATAAGCATAGGTTCGTATTTTGAGGTCCTGGAGATATAGACTGAACAGTGTGTAAAATAGAATGTACACCATGATGCCACATGATACCCAAGATTGCTTTTAAAAATAAATTTCTGGTGGCAGCTTGTTTATCATTTGTGTCTTTTCATAAAGGAGTATAGAAACATTTGAACCTTCTGTTGCTTAGAACCTGAATGAATAAGAATTTGTTGGGCCCATATATGATTCCCTTTATTGATATTTCTTTGAAAAACTTATGGAAGTTGTAGGGCAACAGACCTTTTACATAATTACAAGAGCTAATGAAGATAAAAAACAAACAAACCTCGCCTGCATATGATTTACACATGTCTGAAAGTCAAAATGGAAGTATGATCTCAGTTTTTGAACAATGCAAAGTTCACCATTGCTCCCTAGAAGACCAGGAAACCAATTGTTCCCTCTGTGGTTACAATTCCTGATTTGGTTCCACTGTATCCAATAATAGGCAAATCAGTAATTCAGAGCTATCTGATGCATCACTACAGACATGGAGACAATTTTTATGACTGTACTTAATTATTAGCTCAGTTTGTATGAAAATATATTATTTGTAATTGAAACAAGTATTCAAAAAATTACACATGCCTTGATTGTGTTGGAAAGGGCATCTGCTAGAAGCCAGGATGGCTGGATTATATTTCTCTTTCTGCTGCACTCTCACCCAGTGACTTTTAGGAGATCACTTTAAACTACCCCTGTAAGTCCTTGGTTTTTAAATCAAGAATAACTGCCCTATTTTACTAGATTATTGTGAGCATCAGAACAGGTCCATTCATTCAAGAAATATTTATCAAGTGCTTATTGTGGGTCAAGCTCTGTTTTAGCACCAGTGATTCAGTGATATACATGGCAAATGAGATCCCTATCCTTACAGAGCTTAAATTCAAGCCAGGAATAAAAAAAAACAAAACATTAAACCGTTAAATGGGGGAGATAAAGTATCATGCATAACGGTAATGTTTGGTAGTTTGAAAAGCCAGGGAAGAACTCTCTGAGTAAATAACATCTAAACTGAGATCTGCGAGATAACACTTGCCTCTGCCAGCAGCATTCTAAGGAGAAGGAAGGACCCATATAAAGGCCAGGAGGAATTTGAGGAAGTGTGGTAAGTTCAAAATAGTGTTGGGGAAGGAGTGAAAGATAATGTTTATGAAAACACATTGTGACATGGCTAGCGAGAAAATCCGTTGTTTCAAACTCTTTGGAAGGCATTTTGGTAGTACGAAATAAGAAACTCAAAAAATACTTCTAGGCTTTTACTCAATAATTTCTCAACTGGAAATCTATTCTTTAAGAATCAAATGAAATAGAGAAAAATTAAGAACAAAGATGTACATTAAATTGCATTTAACATAGAGAAAATGATTTAAATATCCAACTATATAAGTATGAGCACAACATGTGTGCATATAAGGAAATATATGCAACTAATATAAATCTATTTATGAAGAATTTGTAATAATATGAGAAAACATGTAATATAATTTATGTAACAATGCTAAAACAAAGAAGCCGAAAACAATTTAGAGGTGGACTCAGTTATATCCAGTTCACACAGTGGATTTTTCATAACCAAAGTATTCTGAGGTGAGGATATCTTGATATTTTATAGGTGCTACTGGCAAACCAGTCCCACTTCCTCTCTGGAGAGAGACATTATTTTTATTACCCTGGAGTGTCCTGTAAAGAAGAAGGAAACATATCTATCTTTACTATTCTGATCAGAAAACAGATCTGTCCTCTTATCCATAGTGAGACACTATCCCTAGCTACCAAGGCTTTCTGCTATGCAAACATCCTTGAAAAGATAGTCTAGCACAAGATGTGGGGAAGTGCCATGGAGAACTGTCTTCCCAAAGGCCCTATTTTTATTATTTTTATGTTAAAAATTCTTTTTTTTTAAAGATTTATTTTTTTTCATTATACATCCCCCCCCCCTTTTTTTTGCCTGTTCTTGCTGTGTTCATTTTTCTCTGCATTCCTCTGTGTCTGCTTGTCTCCCCCGTGCTGGGGCGACCCGCGGAGTTAGCTCACAGGCGTGTGGGCCGCTTGCTAGTGGGGGCTCGCCCTTGCTTGCGGGGCTTGCCTTTGCCCATGAGGGCTTGCCTTTTTGCCCATGGGAGCTTGCCTTTGCCTGCTGCAGCGTGCCCCGCCCACGTTGGCTTGCCTTCTCGAGGCGGTCTGCCCACTCCAGGAGGCCCGGGGAATGAACCCGGGGCCTCCCATGTGGCAAACCAGCGCCCTACCAACTGGGCTATACAACCAGCCCCGTTAATAATTCTTAATACTGATTTTGTAAGAATACCTATTAATGAGACCATGAAATTTATAGTTATTAAAATATGGAAAGTTGGCTACAATAGTGACTCACGCTGTTTCCCGCCCAGAATTGTTGGTCAATCACCTGGATTCTAGAGAAATTTTTGCCACTAATTAGATATAACAACTTCTCTGGACCCCAGTTTCTATTAAATGACAGCTCAAGACTAGTTGCTATTAAACTCTATTCTACTTTAAGTTCTGTGATTTCATTATCCTAGGTATGGGGTCAAAAAACAAAACAAAAGCAAAAACAAGTACAGTGAGAAAAGAGCCTGAAGGAGGGAACCACTAATTCTCAAAAAGCGAAGAAAGGGACTCAAATCAGAGGAGCTGAGGTTCTAGCTGGTCCTTGAAAAACAAACAGAAGCTGGCAGGTTTTGAGTGAGAATATGTGTGTTTGTTAGGTTGGGTACTTCCCGCAGAAGGAAACATTAGGCAAAGAGGCGTGAAATTTCCTATTTTGTTTGCAAAAAGTTTCAGTGCAACATGAAAACATTGTTTGGCTTTGAGGTAGCAGTTTCCTTACTAGTCTACCGCTGATGTTGAAAATTTCATATTTATGATTCATTCTCTTGGATCCTTAAGAAAACCCTCCCTATTATGCCAACTATAATTAATCATTCATGCTTCTGTACAACTGCTTTACAATATACCTAATTCCATTGCCATATTGATCACATGGTTCATTTCGTTCATTTACTTGTCTTCCTGAGCACGGGCCTATGGTTTGGGGGTGGGGCTGGGGTCTGTAACCAGTGCTGTAAGGCTTGGATTTGGCTTCAGTAAATGATAATTGAATTGAATTGTTGCAAGTTAAAATGCAACGCCTCTGAAAAATATAACAAAATAAGCCTGAGTCCAGATCTCACCACCAACAAAATTTAAAAATCATGTCTAATTTCACAGTTGGCAAAGGGCATTTTTCTAACACAACCCATTAATCATACTCAAAAAGGGGTGAAAGAAGGTTTCGAATTTGGATAAAGTCCAGGGAGAACATAACAGAGGACCGTGGATCTCAAGTGCGGAAGGCTTCCAAGATAGAGAAGAGGAAGGAGGAAGAGAGCAGTATGAACAGACTTGGCCTGCTTCATACTTTTCCTCACATATCTGTCCTCCCTGCCTTCAAGAAATTCTGTTCTTTTGAGAATAATTGAGCCATATGCCAAAATAGAAAACAATGAAGAATTGCATATGCAGGGTTTTTATGTATGGACTACATGAAGTTATTTTATAGGTGTAGGGAGCAAAATGCCTCAAAAACACATGCAAACAGGTAACATGTCTCAAATTCCTATTCACAACTGTTTTCCATATATATGTATTAGTAGATGCTATATGATAAATAAAATACATGTTGCTATAAGAAAATTTATCAAACTATTTGTTCAAAATATATGTTTTTTAACAACTGACGCTAAAGGTAGTACTACTATGATAGGGGTGAAGTGGAAGTTGACAATGACATTTTTTTTGCCATTTAAAATGGTTTTTTATATTAGAAAATGTGGGTGTATTAGTCAGGGTTCTCTTGGCAAACAGAATCAACAGGAGATATCTGTCAATAATATAAGATTTTATAAGAGTCTCTCACGTGACCGTGGGGATGCACAAGTCCAGGTTCCGCAGGCAGGCTGCAAGCCAGGGGCTCTGATGAAAGTCCAATGAAGGTCCTTGATGAGTTTCTGGGAGAAGTTGGCTGTCAAACACCGAGCTGGGAAATTCTCTCTGAATGTTGAAATCAGTTCCCTTTTATGGCAGTCAACTGATTGGATAAAAGCGTCATCCATTCTTGATCCAATTTCCCTGATTGATGCAGATGTAATCAGCCATCCATGCAGTAAACTCCCTGGTGATCGAAGTCCATAAATGCTCTTGTATTACAATTAGCCCAGTGCTTGCTGGACCTAACACCTGGACACAATTACCTGGCCGAGTTGACACATTAGCCTAACCATCACAGTGGGAATGACTGCTGCATACCCACTTGAGCAGGGGTTCTTAACCAGGGGTCCATGAGCTTGAACTGAAATTCAAAAAAACATTATTCTTGTGGGAACGTGTTGATGCAGGTGTGATATATTTATTAAATAACGCACAGTATATTGTGAACTTAGTAAGGAATCCATGGTTTTCACCTGACTGGTAACATGGCCCATGGAACAAAAAAAGATTAAGAACCTCTGATTTTGAGGATGTAGCTCTGGCATGAAAACACCAGCCCAGGAGTGAGAAAAACTGGATTTCATGTCAAACTCCACCACTAACAAGCTGATGCTCTTGGACAAGTCAATTTACCTCATTAGTTCTTCTTTGATTTGATTATTTTGTTAGTCAAATGTGCCTTACAATTAGCAGAAAAGAGTATTTTGTAATATTGAAAGTGTCAGAATTAGCTTTAGGAATAATAATTCCATCATATAAAGACTTATAGAAATTCCAAGCCTCCAAAAATTGTTTATTTGAATTTGATGTGAAAGTGGAGAAAACATTACTCTTGTCAAACACCAGCTATTTTAGGTATTTAGCATTACTTTCTGAAAGTAAGGTCCTCATGAAAACTTGGTATAGCTTTACATCTTGTAGACAGTTCACGGCACTCACATCTCAGGAGTGAGGTCAGCATTCAAAGCTCAGTTGCTGTCAGGATCTCATCTTCTTTCATTATTCCTCATACCATAAGCACACAATATTGTATAAAAATAAAAGAGAGGGGCCGGCCGTATAGCCCAGTGGATAGGGCGCCAGCATACCACATGGGAGGCCCTGGGTTCGGTTCCCGGGGACCTCTCCTAGCGGGCAGACCGCCTTGAGAAGGGCAAGCCGCCATGGGCGGGCCAGAGCTGCCGTGGGCAGGGCAAAAAGCTGCCACGGACAGGGCAAAGCCGCCACGGGCAGGGCAGGTCGCCCGTGAACAGAGCGCAGCCAGCCACCAGCAAACTGAAGCAGAGCCGGCCGTGAATGGAAGCAGAAGCCGCCCACAAGCGGGGCAAAGCCTCCTGCGTGGTGACCGGTCTCGGCGCATCGCC
>PVKH010047465.1:0-10295 GCA_004027955.1 Chaetophractus vellerosus | reverse complement strand
TTCTTGAATTTATATGCTTATATATGCATGACATTGCAATGAACTGTTCAGTGAATTCCTCAGGGTTCAGATTTTTTTTTTTTTCTTTTTTTGAAGAGGTCATGGTCTTTGCATGTACCTTTCAGAAATCTAGCAAAGTGGTCATTTTGCATGAACTTTTTAAAAGGTCAATGATAGGAATGTAAGTTAACCTCTTATTGAACCCTTTGAGGAGCCAGGCATTTTACTTACTGTTAATTTAATCCTTACAACAAGTATGCCAAGTGTCAACTTCTTCCCCATTTTACAGATGCAGAAAAAGAAGATTGGAGAGGTTAAATAAATCTTATGGGGTCACACAGCTAGTAAGTGAAGTGGTCAGAACTCAAACCTAGATCCCTCACTTCAGAGCCCCTGTCCTTTTTCAGAGTCTTCAGGCCTACCAGCTCTCTAGTCATAGGGCTGATTGTAGTCAGATAAGATGATTGTGATTTGTGGCTCCTTTATTTGAAGTTCATTTTCCTTTGAGCAGGAGGCTTGCACATGTTTGGTCCATCTGCTGAAACAATTTCTTTTTGAGTTTGCTTTCTTAGTATTGATCTAGCTTCCTAAACTATCAGCTCGTTGTCTGACCTATCATATTTTTAATATATAGGAGGATATAGAGCCTTGAAATATTATTCTGGGCTCAGTATCTCCCTTTGGTCTATAAGTTCTTGGAGTCAAACAATGAAGTGTTAACCTCCTTCTTGCTAACAGAAATATCATTGTTGGTGAGAGGGTTAAAATGTTCTCTTGATTGGAACTTTTGAATGCCTTCTGTGTCTCCAGAAGAATTACTCTTCTGTTGGGATTTTGTGTGTCAAATATAAATCACTTCACAGTGTTTAAAGGCTTGAAATATTTTCCAGAAAAGGATTCAGACACACTTTGGCTTTCCAGTTAGTGTCTAACTCTGACAACCTGTGTTCAAAATGGGGTAGAAAAATTTTACTGAGGGCAGCATTTTTTCCTCTTACCACAAAAGGGTAAAGTGTGTGGCTGGGAGACATGCATCATTGTGTCCTCTTTGTGGAGGCAGTGAGCCAGGTTTTGGAGAAATGAGAGACTAGAGAAATCAGCCTTAGAAATATCCCTCAAGCCAGCTTTTCCTGAATAGGAGCACCTTAGGGCAGGAAACCAGGTACACGTAGTAGTGGGAGCCCCGAAGTCCTTCATGTGAGCTTAGAGAACTATATTCAGCTCAGAAAACCCTACAGACCTGTCCCTAGCCCATTTTTCTTCTGTCTTACCCAGTTGTGCCTACCAATAGGACCCAGATAAGCCCCTTATCACACCATGGTTTGAGGCAAGGTCTGAAAGAGGCCTCCTTGAACTTTCACCTGGAATATAGCATTTGTGGTAATGAGGACCACAAAACTAGTATTCTCCTCCACCTCCTCCAACTTTACCTGTAGGATACTTGGGGGTATGCTGTGGTGACTGCCCTCCTCAGACCAAAAGATCTGGGTGGTCAGGTCAGTTTCAGCTTAGAGAAACCATCAGTATATAAACTTGGGGTATAAAGAAGTGATTCTTAACATTGAAGAGGGAGTGCCTCATTGATCTTTTTGAAATAGTTTGTAGGGAAGCAAACTGATGTTTATCAAAACTGCTATTTGCCTGGTGCTTTAGCCCTTAACAATATTTCTCATTTTATAAATGAGGAAACAGCTTCAAAGAAGGTAGGTGACTTACCCAAGGTGTAATACAACTTCTGACAGGATTTAATTTGGGTCTCTGACCTCAAAGCCTGTGCTCTTTCTGCTATACCATGCTTTCTCAATCTTGGCACTATTGACATTTGAGGTAGGATGATTCTTTGTGGTGGGGGCTGTCCTTTGCACTGTAGAATGTTTATCAGCATCCCTGACTCCTTCTTATCAGATGCTGATAGCAACCTCTGCATTTGTGACAGTGAAAAATGTCTCCAGGCATTGCCACATATCTCCTAGGGAGGGCAAAAATCACCCCCAGTTGAGAACCACTGGACTATATTATGCTGCTTTATATACTTTCTTCTTTAAAAATGACTAGCTTTGAAAAACATACATTTGAATGTGCTATTAAACCAGTGGTTAGAGTTTGTTGATACCCAAAGCTGTGAGGTTAGAAAATACTGGAATATAACCTGCCAAAATTGAGTAATAAATTTATAGATTATTGACGTATCAAGCTTCCTCATTCGTCTTTTCTTTTTGTTCTGTCTTTCTTGTAGATCTACCAAGGATTCTTCTTGTTTCACAATAGTTCTCAACAATCTCCGTGTGTTTCTCATATTTGACTGGCTACTGTTAGTCCACGATTTTCTCCACACTCCCAGTGATATTAAGAAACAAGATCATATTACTCGTTCTCGCCACCGTAACTCTAGCAGTGAATCTGCTGCAGTTCCCAAAACTGTGAAGAGTGGGGTAGTTACCAAGCGGTCTTCCCTTCCTGTGTCCACTGAAAGGCACCTGGAGGTCAAGATCAATGTAACAGGTGATTGTATGTAGGGGAAAGCCACTGATTCTGAATTTGGATGTTAGGCTCAATGTGTACCTGACAGAATGATGTCTTTGTTGCTTCTCATTTTTGACTCAAGCACTTAGATATTTGCATCTGAAAGGACCAACAGGTGTTCTTGATCTGTCTCCAGCCATAGTGAAGGCTGCAGTGAGCTTTTGTCCTCCTTTGCCGGTCCAGTGCATATGTGCAGCCCAAGTACCTGCCTGGGCACCGCCTGGGCAGTGGTCTTTTTTCCCCAATGTGAAATCTGGCTTCAATTTTCTGTTTGATCTTTAGAGCTCCAACAGATGTGCCTTACTGAGTTTAGGCAAATGTGGTATGTGAAAATCTTGAGTTAAGGTAAGTAAGTGAGGGGATTGTTATTTTCTTTACAAAAGGATATTTTCCATTACAAATAGATGTACTGTGGTTTTGGTTAACTAGTGTGAACTCTTCTAATGCATCTGTGTATATCTGTGTATTTATTTTGTTTTATACCCTACCTACTTCTTAATGCTTGGGAAGAAGCTGGTTAAACACAATGCGTTTTAAATGGATTCAGTTTCAGAAATTCAATCTGTTCACAAATTTTGATGAAAACATGGTGTAAAGCAGAGTACAATTGCCATATACCAATGAGAAGGAAAGTGTCTGCATCTGCTATTTCAAAAATGCCTACATTAAATTGGTCTACATTCTTTTTAAACACCTTGACCAGCCACCTAGATGATGTAGTGTCTCATACTGCTGACCCACTTTAATATCTGAATCTGCTGCCTGTGGTTTTAAAGCAGGTCAGCCCTGGAGAAGGGATGCCTTTCTCTGCTTCTCAGTATCTGGTAGGCCTTTCAGGGGACCTAGCCTAAAAATATATTCTGAAGAGAGAAACTGGATCCCAATCCTTTTCTGCCTGGGTAGTGCTCAGAGAGCTCAACTCTACCTGGCCAGAGGCCCAGAATTTGTTGGGAACGACAGTGAAGCAAAATACTGACAGGCACCCTGGAGAACAAATCTTCCTGGCCAGTGTTCTCCCCTGGTGGACATGTGCTATGTAGTTTGCCACAGCCTGGTGTTTTACAGCTTCCCCCTTCGGATTGACTGACACTGCTGTCCTTTCCAGGCACGGAGTTTGTGGCTGTGGAAGATGTGTCCTGCTTTGATACCAGTGCCATTATTCTGAAAGGCACCACAGTGCTCACCTATAAGCCCCGGTTTGTTGATCGCCCCTTTTCAGGAAGTTTGTTTGGCATTGAGGTAAGAATCTATGTGTTGGTGAGAGCACTCCATGTTTGGCTCAAAAGAAAAGCACCTGAGAACTTTATCTCTTTAATGTTCATTAGGGGAAATAATTCATGGAATTGGAGACCCCTTGCTCTCTTCCCTCCTTCATTTTCTCCTCAGATCTACCCGGCTATTCTAACATGTGAATTCAATTTGGTCCTCTAATATTAGCCTAGGAATAGGGGGAGGGTCTCTACCTTTTTCTCTTACATCTTCCCTTCCTCAGGAAGTTCAGGGAGTCTGCTTTGCAGGGCTGGTCCTTGACAAATTGGTGATGGTGAGGAAGTGGTCTTCTTTGCACCCTGCTTCCCTTGCCCCTTGTTGAGCCCTTGTCTCTGTGAAGAGCTAGAACTCTGTGGTAAGGGAAACTTGTTTATAAAAGGTGCTAAGTAGTTTGTTTATTATCCTTTCAGGAATATCTCATCTGTAATAAGAAAGCTTTAGAGAGCAATGCATAATGCAAAGGAGTGACACTCATAGTGCTGTGTTAGGCTCTGATGTAATCTCATGCAGGAGAACATTTGCACTGGAGTAGCCTGTAAAATACATTATACAATATTAAGGAAAAATCTGCTCTGCCTTCTTTTAAGGCATGGGTTGTGGAAAGAGAAGAGGAAATGAGGCAGACTGTTGTCTCTATCGAATGTTCTTGAATTACTGATCTCAGCTAATATTCCTCTTGTTAAATAGTAATAGAGTATTTGGTCAGGGCTAGTGAGGGGCTACTCATTCTTTCCCTTTATGATTGAACTTCTCATGCCCTGTTCTTCCCAGTGGTGTTGCTCAGAGGTTGAATAAAACTTTTTTTCACTGTCAGCAGCATATGGTACTTTTTTTGGTGGGAGGGAGTCAGATATAGATGAATAAAACATGTAGAGACTTCATTTCTTAACCACTTGTAAAGAAACCTAGTTAGAGAGGAATGATTTGCATACTGATATGGTATGTGTTGATCATAAAATTGTAATTCATTTGCTTCCCAAGTCACCATAATACGAGCTTTGAATGGAAAATCTTGGTGATTGATTAATGAACTGTCAGGTACAATTGGGTTTTGTGTAGCAGAAGCCCCTGAAGGAAAAAGGAAAATGAAACTTTTCTGCTCCAAAGCCTTAGAAAAACTGCATGGCAAAATATTTGAGATTCCTGGAAACTCCTTTCAATCCTGTTTAGGCAGCACAATTGGATCTGCATTTTAAGACCTCTTCAATACATCATTGGAAGAGAATTTATAAGGAGAACAGAATGAGCTAATTTTGAATAAAACAAAGGCCCTTGGTGTCACATGTTTTCCAATAGTGCTAAAATATGCCAAAAAAAGGGCAAAGGGGGACCATGATGAATGACAAATGCTGTCTCTTTTTCCCTTTCTTGAGAGCACAAAACAATTTGGTTCTAGAATAGGAGTCCTTCCTTTCTCCCTTCTGCTCTTCCTTCCCTTTCTCCATAACTAAATTTATTTATTTATTTAAAAATTTTTATTATAGAAAATTTCAAACATATACAAAGTAAATAGAATAGTATAACGAAGCCCTAGGTACCTACCACCCAGCTTCAACGATTAATGTATTTACTTTTTAATTATGAAAGTAACAACTATATTACATAAAATTGGTAAAGGGGAGGGGAAAAATCACCTATTCTACCATATGTAATCTATATAAACATTTCAGTGTCTTCCTTTCCTTAAAAGAAAGTCATGGCATAACATTGTTTTATTCAGGCTGCATTTTCACATAATCTGTGTTTTAACTATCTTCCTGCATTCCAGATGATCTTTTTAACTGTCATTTTAAATGGCTGGAAAATAGTTCATTGAGTAGATAGATAACCTTCATTGTTCTTCCTAATTTATTATTTATTTATTTTACTATTAAATAATGGCTGAGTGAATTTTTCCATGTTTTATATTCTTTCCATAGGCTTCCTCTTAGAAGTAGGTTTGTTGGATCAAAGAGTGTGAGATTTTAGAGCCTTTGATACCTGTTGTTAAGCTGCCTTTTCATTCTGGTGAACCACTGTCCATGCCCTTGGCATCAGCTGAGAATACCAGCCTTGCTCTTCGCAGTATTTATTTCAGCAGTTGTTACAGGTCTTATGATAACGTGGGGCTGATTGCTTCTGAGATACTTTTTTTCTACTGACTCTTCTTAAATCAGACATTAATTCTTGCCATGTTTTTCATTCTGTAGGTGTTTTCATGTCGACTAGGGAATGAGCATGATACAGCTCTTTCAATTGTTGATCCAGTACAAATTCAGGTGGAGCTGGTGGGGAATTCGTCTTATCAGAATAGTTCAGGATTGATGGATGCATTTAATAGTGAAGATTTTCCACCTATCTTGGAGGTAATGATGGAAAAACTATGTAACACATTGATGTACTCTCACATGCTTTCCTGTGTAGGTGTTATTATTTATGCTGAATCTGTTGTTACTTCCTCAAATTGAAAAGGATTAATGACATTGTCTCTGCCTTAGAGGACCTCACATTCTTGTGGAAGATGAAAAACCTGGGAAGAAGCAAAGTTAGGGGGTAGAAATCGCCTAACATTCATGAAACAGAGTAAGGTCTGACTAAAACCAGGGGGTGTGTAGGGTAGTAAGGAGGACATAAAGTGAGGCGAGGGAAGCTGAAGCCAGCCAAAGAAAGCTTAAGAATTTGGTGTTTCCTTTCTGTGGTAGAGGTCGATTAATCCACCATAGACTATTAAAAGAGAGATGAGTTTTTTGGTATTTTTAAAAATTATTATTATTAATATTATTGGAACAATGAAAATGCTCTAATAATGATTGAAGTAATGAATGTACAACTATGTGATTATACCAGATACCATTGATTGTATACTTTGGATGGATGGTGTGCTTTATTAAAGAGAGAGAGAAAAGCTTTCCTGGTTTTTTATTTTAGGAGTACCTCACAGAAAGGAAAAAAGTAAATAAACAAACAGACATTCAGTCATCACAGAATTACTGTTTTTAAAGTGACCTGATGTTGGTGTCCGTTCTGTCCTTACCAGTAGTGGCTATATTGCTAATCTCTGAGAAAGATTGGATTTCAGTGATTATTAGTGTGAAACTTAATTCACTTAAGGATATCTGTTTGAATAAAAAAAGATAAATTTGTTCATTGGACAGATTGTTTCATAGATTTAAAAAGCTAATAGATCAAAGCACAGTGGATTAACAAAATATTGATAATAGGTAATTCTACCTACCCCGGGACCTTTGCTGATCCTCTGCTTTAATGATTAATATATTTGTATGAAAATCATCCCACTGAAATATTAATTGTTCTACTGATTTTCCTAGCTTAGAATTTTTTATTTGCTGCAGTCTTGTGATCATTTGTCCTCACAGCTAAGCATATTATGTTGTGGTTATTAGTGCTTAGTTTCAAGATCTCTGCAGTCTTCTAAATGAGAAATTTGGTGTAGTGTCTGTGGGACTTACAGCATTAGAACTCGAAATAGGAACCATGTTTTTAAGAGGTATGGAAGAAAAAGTAAATGTAACTTTAAAAAATTACCACCTTTTCTGTTAGATTCATTTACAAGCCCTGGATATCAGACTCTCCTATAATGATGTTCAGCTGTTTCTGGCCATTGCAAAATCCATCCCAGAGCAAGCTAATGCTGCTGTGCCAGACTCATCAGCCTTGGAGAAGGACTCCATTAGCAGTTACCCTCCTGGCTCATCTTGTGCAAGTGAGGAAATCGGAGAAGGGACAAGACATACCCTGGATCCTGTCTTGGGTAAATATTTAACTATAAGGCCCACTCAGTCCTCCTAACAACCCTCCTTCTTGTTAACGTTTAGATTTCTTTTGTACAATTAAATTGTTCAGAGTATAATTGAATATCATTACATATAATTGTAAGTCATGAATATGACTAATTTTTTAAATAAAATTTAAAAACAAAACAAAAAACACCCTAAATCAACTGCTTTAGCCTACACTATTTTTCCTTATACAGTTTCTTCCAGAGCTATATCCAAAGGAAATGCTAAGGTTTAGTTTTCAGCTTTGAGAGTTTTCTTCCAAAATTATGTGGATAATACTGTTTTAGTTTTAAGCTTTTGAAAATACATTCAGTACAGGGAAAAGGCTTAAAATCAGGGTACCCTTAATAGGAGTGTCCAATTAGGAGCCCATTTTTTGCCTAGAGAAAAGAAGTGTCTTAACTTGTTATACACCCAAAAGAATTGAAAGCAGGAACTTGAACAGATATTTGCACACCAGTGTTCATAACGGCATTATTCACAACTGCCAAAAGATGAATGCAACCCAAGTGTCCATCAGCCATTGAATGAATAAATAAAATGTGATATATACACACATTGGAGTATTATTCAGCCATTAAAAAGAATGAAGTCCTGATACATGTGACAACATGATTAAACCTTGAAGACATGCTGAGTAAAATAAGCCTGACACTTTTGTAGGACAAATATTGTACGATTTTAACAGTCATGGAACTATACCATGCAAACAGTGATCTCTAAGTCAAACCCTGGACTATGATTAATAATACAATTATAAAAATGTACTCTCATCAATTGAAAAAAAAGTGTTTTAGTCATCAGTTTCTGAATTTCTCTTTTTCTTTTTTCAAATTAGTCTGCAGATTAATTTGCCTAAAATTATTTGTAAAAATTAGATATGGTTTTTTTTTTTCTAGAGCTACAACTAGCTAGACTGCAAGAGCTGGGATTCAGTATGGATGATTGTCGCAAAGCTCTTTTGCTGTGTCAAGGTAACTTGAATCAGGGTTTCCATTATTCATTGTTTATCCTGGTGATATGCTTCCTTCCCATTTCCTCCCTACTCCCCCAAGCTGACTTAGATTGCTGGAGTGGACTTAGAAGGCCTTTCCTGTGGCCAGTGATAACTATGAGCAGCAGTGTTTTATAGTGGATAAGAATGTGCACTCTGCAGTCGACTGCCCGGGTTCACACACTTACTCTGCCTCTTCTGAGAAGCTTACTTGTGACTTTGGGCAAGTTGCTTAGCCTCTCTGAGCCAGGGCTTCCTTATCTGTAAAATGAGGATAAGAGGGCCTCTCTCAGAGGTTTGATGTAAATAAGTCACTATATGTAAAGTACTTAAGAAGAGGGCCTGGCACGCAGAAAGTGCTCAGTAAATGTTAACTGCTGTTACTGGCAGTTGTGGTAATGGTAATGATACCGGTAATGAGGACCATTCATTGAGCTCCTCTATGCCTAGGCCTGTGTTTTCTTGTTGAATCCTCATAGCCCAGAGGGATAGTTGTAATTGTCCCCACTTCAGATGAGGATACTGGCTCAGACAGAGTAAGTAAAGTTGTGTAAGGTCACCTATCTTGTTAGGGCTCTCCTGGGATTAAAACCAGGTCTCTCTGACTCCAAACCCTATGTTCTTTCTACTGCATCATCACGTTACCTTCCCTCCTCCCTTCCTTCTTTTCGTTTTTCTTTTTTGCTATATTTTCTTCCTGTCTTTACACTAGCATTGTTGCTCTCTCACTATTTCTTTATCTCTATGATAATATATACTATATATGTATATACTTTATATATTGCTAGATTGTATTATAAATGAAATTTTATTGAGTTGTAATTACAGCTTTATTGTAGTATACTTAATATATCACCAGCATTTTCCCATGTCATTAAATTTATTTGTAAATATTGGTTTTTTTTTTCATTGACTATAGTATATATTATTATAATTTATTTAACTAATTTTCAGTTATTTTTATTTCAGTATTATACATAATTCTGTAATAAACATTTTTGGTGTGAGCTTTGTCTGTAGTTTTTAAAAAACCTCCTTGGTAGAGAGACCTATTCATTGTGTATACTATATCAAAGAGTATAGATGTTTTTAAGGCTCTTTATTCACATGGGCACATGTCTTTCTAAAAAGACTGCACAAGGTTACAATACCACCATTATGTGTAAAAATGCTTGTCTCACCAAGTGTTTGTTAGCATTAATTACTATATTTTTCATTCTGAAAAAAAAAAAAAAAAAGGTAGACCTTGTTATCTTATACTTCTTATTAGTTTTTACCTATTTCTCTTTGCTTTTTGGGTTAGTTAACTCTACTCTATAACCCTTAATGTTTACATTCCTATTCTTTCTACTCTTTCCTTACACTAAAATTTTTAGCACATATTTTATTCCTAAGAACTTTTTTGGCTTTTTGTTAATTTTTTATTTCCTTAGTAGCTAAAGCTTAATTCCATCAATAATAAAGATGATAATAGCAACTACTATTTACAGAGCCTTTATTGCATGCCAGGTTGTGCTCTGAAGACTTGACATGGGTCATTTGTTTCCTCCTCATCTCAGACCTATGAGAGGGTACTCTGGGATGAAGAGAGACCAAATAACTGGCCCAGGGTCCATCAGGTAGTAAGTGTAGAACCAGGATCTGCAGCCACACAATCTTGCTCCAGATCCCATGCCCTTAACCACTTAATACTGTTCCATGTGCTAGTTGTTGGTAATTTATGAGTCTGG
>PVKH010047464.1:0-10292 GCA_004027955.1 Chaetophractus vellerosus | reverse complement strand
ATGGCTCTGACAATTTTTGATAGTTGTTCAAAGATTCTGTGGGGGTTTGGCATCCTGGAGTATCTTCTGCTGCCATCTTGATTGACTGGAAACTCCATACTCTCTTGTTTATACTTAACAGTCTTAAAAATCTGGTCTTAAATATTCCCATAGTTAGGAATATCTTCAGAATGTCTAACTTAAAATCTCTCTAGGTTTTTTTTTTAGTACTTTTAAAAAATTATTTTTAAAATACTTTAGATCATATAAGTGTTACATAAAAAATATAGGGGATTCTCATATGCCCCACTTCCTACCCCTCACACACTTTTCCACGTTAACAACGTTCTTCATTAGTGTGGTACATTTGTTACAATTGATGAACACATTGGAGCATTGCCAATAAGTGTGGATTATAGTTTACACTCTGTCCCACACATTTTGTAAGTTATGACAAAATATATAATAGCCTGTATCCATCATTACAACATCATTCAGGACAATTCCAATGTCCTGAAAATGCCCCCATATTACACCTGTTTTTCCCTCTCCCTCTCCTCAGAACCTCCAGTGGCCCCTGCCTCCACATCAATGATAAAAGTTCTTCCATTGCTAGAATAACAGTAAGTCTATAGTAGAATAACAGTAAGTCTACTCTAATCCATTGTTCATTCTCCAATCCTGAGGATTCTGGGATGGTGATGCCCACTCCACCTCTAATTGAGAGGGGGCTTAGATCCCATGGGGCAGATGGATGGGACTATCTTGCTTGCAGTTGCAGACTCTCTTTGTTCCTTGGGATGGGCATTGTCCATCATCATCTCCTTGTTAGTTGTCCTGGGTAAGTTCAGTGAACTTGAGAGTAGGTGTTGCAACCTGTTGAGATTCAGAGCCCAGCTGGCACATGGACAGCACAAAGATTTAAGTCTCTTGGACATACACCTACAAAGTCTAGTACTAACTGTAGGTTCAAATAGAAGGAGCAGAAGAGCCATATGTAGGGAAACCACAAATGAGTCCAACTCTATCACACTAGGGAGTGTAAAGTCCAAAGTAGGGCCCACTGGCAGGGTACCAAACTCCTGAGCTGTCTGTCCTGCCTATAGTATCTGGATGTCTCAAGAGCCCTCAGGATCCCACCTATTTTGAGGCAATATTTACTTTGGTAGTCAATGAGATCTTGCTGAGATGTGCATAAGCGTAAACTCTGGAATGACCTCCCACCTCACTTTGAAATCTCTTAGTCATAAAAACTCATTTGTATTAACCCTTTCCCCCTTTTGGTCAAGGTCTTTTTCCAGGTGCACTGCTAGTTGGCACTTGGTAATAATCCCTTGGTGCCAGGGAAGCTTATCCCTAGGAGTCATGTCCCATGCTGGGGGGTGGGAAATGTGTGTGAGGGGTAGGAAGTGGGGCATATGAAAATCCCCTATATTTTTTATATGCTAAGTTTGGCTTAGAGAAAATCTCCGTAGTTTTGACTAAAGGCTTTTCCTATTGACATACAGGGAAGGAAAAACCAGTTTTTCACTCCTTACTTCAAAAAAAGTTGCTTCCCTTCATAGAGGATCTGACTTTTAAATTTATCTTCTTATGTACAAATGTTCCTGGCATATTTGCACAATGGTTCAGAATCAATTAAAGTAAGTCAGGGTACATGGGCCAGCTTTAATTGTGGCCACAGTGATATCATTAGCCTAGTGGGGAAGTATAGCCCCTTAAAGTTATCCAAGAGGCTGCCAGGTCAGAGAGGGACCACCAAAGAAGGAAGGAGGAATCCTGGAACCTGGGACACAGATGCTTCTTGGGGTGAAGGTACAGGGTTGTGAGAAAACTAAGAAAGGAACAAGGTCTGGGGCAGATGATGGAGGGTCCTGTGATCTCCAGAGCCTGTTGCACCAGGAATTATCAGCCCTTGGGTTGGCTCACCTTGGAATAGCTTGCAAAGCCCTTTCATGGATCACCTTTCATCAGAGTATGGGAGAGTGTCAGGGCAGTGGTGTTATCCCTGTTTTACAATAGAGGTAAGTGAGGTCCAAGGAGGTGTTGCTGTTGTCCCAAAGACACACCTCAAAAATGCAAAGCCAGGAATTGAATCTGGGTCCCTTTTTTTCTGAAATGGGTGCTTTTCCTGACATTTTACCACCTCTGTAACAGCAGGATTGTGGTTTGGACAAGTGTCAGGGTAGGAATTGTCTCTGGACTCTCCCTCGTGCATAATGCCACTGCAGACTAAGGGGGGTTTTGGTTTTGTTCTAGCTGCTTCCAAATCTGCCTCCATGTTAACAGCTTCTGTTGGGCTGGCTGCCATGGCCTGTTCCCAGTGGTAGTGGAGACAGCCATGTTGCTACCATGCTTGGGTGGATGCTTGGTTTGGTTTCCTTGTGGACCAGATACTGGCTATGGTAGACTGACTTTGGGAAGGAAAAGATGATCCTGTCTTCCACCCTTCTAAGGTTGATTTCCTATCAGAACCCTGAGGGACTTCCAGCTACACAGCAGTCCTGACTTGCTTCAATTTGGTTGTGTTGCAGGGGACACCACCCTCAGCTCTACTATTGCATGCCTTGAGGGGAAATTAGTTCAGTTAAGTATGCAGATCCCAATGAGGCTTTTCTGTATTGTCATTATTAATCTCATGGAGCATGGAAAAGATACAACCTTACCTCTCTCTGCCCCATTTTTGTCTGTGTTGATGTTTGGGAGGAGGATCACTCAGGGTATGTCTTTACTGCTGAATTAAAAGTCTAGTTTCCCTCTAGCCAAAATGTCTGTCTGTCTGTGTAGCAGAACTCCACTGTGAGTTCCACAGATTGTCATGGTATTGGTTCAAGGAAAGGCAGAAGTGTGTTATAACTTTGTTTTCTTAACTTATGCTCTCTCTCTTTTTTTTTTTTTCTTTTTTTTGGGGAACAGAGCAGCACTTTCCAGAGGTGATGCTGGGGGAAGAATTTCTTAGCCTAAGTCTGGACCAGGTATGCAGCTTAATATCCAGTGACAAGCTGACCGTTTCTTCAGAAGAGAAGGTATGGCATGGTTCTTTGTGGTGAAACAGGGACCTCGTGATCTGGTCATAGGTGGGACTTATGGTTCAGTGAGGTATTTCCTTCCTCCCTCCCTCCCTCCTTCCCTCTCTGCCTTCCTTCCTTCTTTTATCCAGGGCTTATTTCTTGTCCTTTTAAACTTAAAAAACAAACAAACAAAAAAACAAAACAAAACAAAAAAACAACTTCTGGCCCATGACAACTACAGCTGCTTTCTGGATTCCTTACATAAAAAATATTGGTGATGATGATGATGAAGATATAGCTGCCTCCATTTACTAAATATTGGAAGTTTTCTAAGCACAGTGCAGTGTTCTTCAATTCATTTAACCTTTACTCCTGTGCTGTGATGCAGGTGTTGCTACTGTCCTCATATTACAGCTGAGGTTTAAGCTCTATCCTGCATGGTCTCTTATGAGTATCATCAAACATTTGAGCCAGAGTAGACTTTGAGAACATCTCTTACAATCCCCTCATTTACTGTTAGGAAAACTGAGGCCTGGAGAGGGGATAGGAACTCCTTCATATCACAGAGATTGGCAGTAGCCAATCCAGGACTAGAACCCAGGTCTCCTTACACAGGTCCCCCAACTCACTGACCATACACCTTTTCCAAGCCTTCCCTCTTGCTCTCCTCTCTGTTTAGATTATTTCCTCATCCTACTGTAACCTACTTAATTCCAAACCAGTTCAGATTCCTTTTCTAGCAGAAAGAATTCCAGGAGATGTAGTCTGTTATAGTGAAAATAACATACACTTTGGTGTTGGCCAGCTGGGTCCAAATCTCATCTCTAATATTTACAAATTATTTCTATGACTGGGGCAAGGTACTTTGCCTCTCTGTCTCTTTTCTCATTTACAAAGTGAAGATAGTACTAGAACATATTTCATAGGCAGTTGTGGGGTTAAAAAGGATAGTGTATATAAAATGTCTGGTATAGTATCTGGTACCTAGTATGTTCTAAATCAGTGTTAGCAGGTTAGCAGATGCAGGTTTGTTTTGACCTTGAAACTACAATTGATCTCCCTTCCTCACCTTGTTCTGCTTTTTATTATAGTTAGTTCTGAACTCACTGCTCAACTGTGAGTTTCCTGATGGTAGGGACCACATCTTATTCATCTCTGCATCCTCAGAAATGTTCAATGACTGTTTCTTGAATTGTCTTAGTCTACTCTTAGTGCCCAAGCTTGAGGATCTTTCCTGAGGGACTATTCCCTGGACAGCCTTGGAAAGGGTTTTACATAAGAGATGAGACTGTGCTAGGAGGCACTTGATCAGATGATGGGGGAAACTTACAAGCCCTTACCTGTAATCCTGGAAAAGTTTGATCAAAAGAAAAGCAGTTGGGAAATTCTGGGAAGATGGTGTTGGAGTAAGTAGGCAGGGCTCAATTCTCTGACAAAAGCAATGGAGGAAGGGCAAAAAGCTGTCCGAGGGAGCTACTTTGTGGGCCTGCTGACCAGAAGAGTGCTGAGCATCCTCCAGGAAGATGAAGGACAGAGAGACAAAAAGCTGAAATGAAAACCATGAGTTATAAACCCCCGTAGCTGAGAAGGGCACTTATCCTCCACCCTCAAGGTGAACAGCTTGGATAAAACCTGTGGTTCACTGCAGTCAACTGAGAGGTGAACAGACGTCTTCCTCCCTGGGAAGAGGGAGCATGTGGCAGAGGGTGGAGAGCGGTCGGTTTTTCTCCAGGGAATTTGAACAACACAGCCCACATTGAATCTTGGCTTTGTCCAAACCAGAAACATGGGCAAGTCCCCTTGGAGCAAGCATATGTGAGTCCCTGGCCCTATTTTGATATCTTTTTTTGAAAAAGATTTATTTATTTATTTATTCTTTCCCCCCCCCCCCATTTTGATATCTTAAGCTGGGCAATTTTAAAGACTTAGAATAAGTTGAACCAAAAATCAAAGAAGAGCTGTGAAAGAGAGAGAAATTGACCATCAGAGTAAATTTGCAAACATATTCAGATGCCTAGACATCAGCAAAAAATTACAAATCATACTAAGAAACAGGAAGAGATGGCCCAGCCAAAGGAACAAGCCAAAATCCTGACAAGACACAGGGTTTAAGACAACTAATCAATGATAATCAAACAAATCTCCTAAATCAATTCAAGGAGTTGAAGGAAAATATAACTAAAGAGATAAAGAAAATTAAGACACTGTGTGAGCATTAAGAATAATTTGAAAGCCTGCAAGGAAAATAACAGAGATTATGGGAATGAAAGACACAATGGATAAATTTAAAAATACATTAGAGGCACATAACAGCAGATTTGAATTGATAGAAGACAGAATTAGTGACATGGAGGACTGAGCATCTGAATGTGAAAAGACAGAACAGAAAGAAAAGAATGGAAAAATGGAACAGAGTCTCAAATTGAATGACAATGTGAAACACACAAACATACACATTATGAGTGTCCCAACAGGGGAAGAGAATGGTAAAGGGGCAGAAAGAATATTTGAGGAAATAATGACTGAAAACTTTCCAACCCTTATGAAAGACATAAATATCAATATCCAAGAAGGACAACACACCCCAAACAGAATAAATCTGAACAGACCTACTCTGAGACACCTACTATTATTCAGAATGACTAATGTTGGAGATAAAGAGAGGTTTCTGAAAGCAGCAAGAGAAAAGCAAAGCATCACATACAAGGGAAGCACAATAAGACTAAGTGCCATTCTCCAATCAGAAACCATGGAGGCAAGAAAGTGGTATGATGTATTTAAAGTACTGAAAGAGAAAAACTGCTGGCCAAGAATTCTTTATCTGGCAAAACTGTCCTTCAAAAATGAAGGTGAGTTTAAAGTCTTCACAGACAAATAAAAACTGAGAGAGTATGTTTCCAAAGGACCAGATTTACAAGAGAATCTAAAGGGAGTACTACAGCCTGAAAGAAAAAAACAAGGGTGAGAGTCTTGGAGAGAATGTGGAAATGAAGATTATTATTAATGGTAACTTAAAGGTAAAATACAGACAGTAGGAAGCTATGACAATGGAAAGCCAAAGGATAAAATGGATGAAAAACCACATGATCCTCTTGATTGACTCAGAAAAGACATTTGACAAAATACAGCCTCCTTTCTTGATAAAAAATACTCCAAAATACAGGATAGAAAGAAACTTTCTCAATATGATGAAGTGTATATATGAAAAACCCACAGCTAACATTATACTTAATGGTGAAAGACTAAAAGCTTTTCCACGATCAGGAACAAGACAAAGATGCTCACTCTTTCCACTTTTATTCAGTATTGTGCTAGAAGTTCTAGGTGGAGCAATTAGGCAAGAAAAAGAAATAAAAGGCATCCAAATATGAAAGGAAGAAGTAAAACTTTCACTGTTTGCCAATGATATGATCCTATATCTAGAAAATTCCCCAAAATATATAACAAAGTTACTAGAACTAATGGACAAGTTCAGCAAAGTGACAGGATACAAGTTTAATACACAAAAATCAGTAGCATTTCTATACACTACTGATGAGCATTCTGAGGAGGAGGAAGTCAGAAAAAATTCTATTTATAATAGTGACTAAAAGAATCAAATATTTAGGAATAACTTAACTAAGGACATAAAGGACCTGTATTCAGAAAACTACAAAATATTGCCAAAAGAAACCAAAGACATAAATAAATGGAAGGACATTCTGTGCTCATGGATTGGAAGACTAAATATCATTACATTGTCAATTATACCCAAACAGATTTACAGATTCAATGCAATCCCAATCAAAATCCCAACAATCTTTTTTTTTTTCAGAAATGGTAAAGCCAAATCAAAATTATTTGGAAGGGTAAGGGGCTCCAAATAGCCAAAAATGTCTTAATAAAGAAGAATGGAGTTGGAGGACTCTTACTTCCTGACTTTAAAGCATATTACTTAGCTATAGTGGTAAAAATACCATGGCACTGGTGTAAAGACAGACGATTGACCAATAGCACTGAACTGAGAACTAAGAAATAGTCCCTTACATATACAGTTAAGTGATTTCTGACAAGGCTGTCAAGCTTAACAGCTGGACCAGAACAGTCCATTCAACAAATGGTACTGAAAGAACTGGCTCTCCATATCCAAAGGAAAGAAAGAAGACTCATATCTCTCACCTTATACAAAAATTAAGTCAAAATGAGTCAAGGACCTAAATATAAAAGCTACAATCATAAAACTCCTAGAAGATAATGTAGGAAAATATCTTCAAGATCTTGTGATAGGTGGTAGTTTCTTAATCTTTATACTCAAAACTTGAGGAATGAAAGAAAAAATAGAGAAATGGGACCTTCTCAAAATTAAAAACGTTTGTTCTTCAAAAGACTTTGTCAAGAAAGTGAAAAGGCAGCATACTCAATGGGAGAAAATATTTGTAAATCATATATCTGATAAGTCTTTGATATCCATGTTATATGAAGAGATCATACAACTCAATGCTAAAAAGATAAGCAACCCAATTAAAAAATGGGCCAAAGACTTGAATAGACATTTTTCTAAGGAAGAAATACAAATGGCCAAAAAGCACATGAAAAAATGTTCAACATCACTAGCTATTAGGGAAATGCAGATCAAAACTACTATGAGATACTATTTCATAGCTCATAGAATGGCCATTGTAAAAAACAAACAAACAAACAAACAAAAACCCAGAGAGCTACAAGTGCTGGAGAGGATGTGGAGAAATAGGAACACCCCTTCACTGTTGATGGGAATATAGAATGGCGCAGCCTATGTGGAAGGTAGTTTGGTAGTACCTCAAGAAGCTGAGGGGGAACGGATATGTCTCAAGCAGTTGAGTGCCTACCTCCCACATGGGAGGTGCTGGGTTCGGTTCTTGGTGCCTCATGAAAAAACAAAAGCAAGCAACAAGCAAAACAAATGATAAAACCAATTCAGGGAAGCTGATGTGGCTCAGTGGTTGAACGCTGGCTTCCCACATACGAGGTCTCAGGTTCAATCCCTGGTCCTCAGTACCTAAAAGAAAAAGAAACTGAATATAGAACTGCCATATGATCCAGCAATCCCATTACTAGGAAGCACTGAAAGCCAGGGACATGAACTGACATTTGCACACCGATGTTCATAGTGGCATTATTCACAATTGCTAAAATATGGAACCAGCCCAAGTGTCCATCAGCCAAAGAATGGATAAACAAAATATGGTATGCACGTACAATAGAATACTGTTTGGCTATAAGAAGAAATGAAATTGGGATGCATTTGACAACGTGGATAAACCTTGAAGATATTATGTTGCGTGAAATAAGCCACTCACAACAGAAAAAAATATTATATGGTCTCACTAATATGAACTAAATACAATGAGTAAATGCACAGAGGTTATCTCTAGAGAATAGGTCAGTAGGAGATAGAATGTGGGTTGAGAATGGGAGCTGATGCTTAATATATGCCATATTTTTTAATATGGTTTATTGTAAAAGTATAGAAATGAATAGAGTTGATGTTAACACATTATAGTGAGTATAATCAACATTGCTGGTTTATAAATGTGATTGTGGCTGAAAGGGGTAGTCTGTGGACATAAATGTCAACTGAAAGGAAGCTAGAGAATAATCTAGGGAATGTATAAAATAGTGATTTTGGTGGTGGATGAAGATTATCACTTATAGTGTAAATATAAGATGTTCTTTTACAAAGTGTTAAGAATATGGTGATACATGGGAAAATTACAAGTAATGTAACTTATGGACAATAGTAACATTGTAATGTTTTTGCAGCAATGGCAAAGAAGATATATCAATACTAAGGGACAGCAATAGGGGACTATGGGATTTTTCCTTTTGGAATAATGAAAATGTTCTAAAGTTGACTGAGGTGATGACAACACAACTCTGTGATGAAATGAGGGCCACTGAGTGTACATGTTGACTGGACCTTACAAAGCATGGGACTGTATAGCACCGGGAATCCAGTGGTGGAAGATGGACTGTGGTTAACAGGACAAATATGAGAATGTTCTCTCAAGAACTATAACAAATGTATAATATTAATACAGGGTGTTAATAATCACATAGGTTGGGGGAAAAATACACCAAATGTAAGATATGGGCTATAGTTAGGAGTAATACTCTGATGATGCTCTTTCATAGTTTGTAAAAATGTTTCACAAAGATGCAGGGTATTGGTAGTGGTATGATATATGGGAGCCCTGTGTGATGATTTGCATGTTTGTTTGGTAAGTTCATAACTTTTACTATACACTTCTTGATATGTATGTTCATGTATGAATGATATATATATACACACATACACACACATATATATATAAAAGCAGTCATTTATTAGGCCTGTGGGCTGCCTGAGACTTCAGAGAATCCCCAGAACGTAGCTGGTGCAGCAAACTGGACTGTCCCATAGGCCCAGGGAGGCTGCTGCTTCTCTTAACTCTCATGTGAAACAGCACCTCGAATGAAAAAAAATGCCTCTGGCCAGGCCATAGGCCTCTTTCTGCCTTAACCCCAGAATCAGAGAGGACTCCCTTGCTTCTTGCCGAACCTATTTACTGTCTTCTCTGGATTGTTCTACCCAACTGGCACAACTGGAGGAGTGAACCGGTCAATTGTTTGGCTATGTGAATGTTGGGGAAGTTGGTCAGTTTGGGGGCCATGGAAGCATGTCTTGAAGTGCAGGATGAGAAAATGGAAACACAGTCATATAAACAACGGGACATGGATCCATTTGGGGGGGCTTAGGTTGAGAGGAGAGACCCTGCTACCTAGAATTAATGCTGGCTCTTCTCCTCTGAGATCCTAGCCAATTTTCTTTAAGTAACGGCTTACCTGTGCTCACTGTGCCAAGTGGGGTTGGGGGCGGTGAGTGGTTATTAGGGAGAGGCATGATGGTGCTTTGGGAACCGCTTGGGTTTTGCACTCAGGCAGACCTGGGTCCAGTCTCAACTTGACTGCTTGCTGGCTATGTGACCTTGCCCAGTCACTGGTCTCCTTGAACTTTAAATTTCCTAAAATGTAATATGGAAATACTTATATTGTCATGAGAATTACAGAACATTGGATATAAAATACCAAATACAGTGTTTGGCATGTCCTCAATATATGGTAGCCATCGTTGTTATTGCCATATTCCTTTATTTTGAGGCAACATTGATAATGGTAATGGTATCAAATTTACCATTGATAATGGCAAAATATGCCCTTGAGTTAATTGCATTTTTCCAGAAATAAAGAAACATGATATTAAATGTATATAGTTTAAAAATTGTCCATAGTGGCTCTCATTTT
>PVKH010047463.1:0-10298 GCA_004027955.1 Chaetophractus vellerosus | reverse complement strand
ATTTCCAATTTCTCTCTTTTTCTAATTCTGGGGCTCCTAAACTTTCTAAGCCACTATTGTTGGGTCTAGAAATGTGATACATTCCATCTTTTTCTTCACTCCAGGCTGCTGGGAAAGGGTGATGTTTATAGAAAGTTATAAAATCCTGAAAATGAGGATTCAACATCAAATTACCATCTTGCCCTTAAATATCATGCTGCTTCTGTTATTCTAAAGCAGGTGAACGTGGGATACAGATGCAAACTTGAAGCCATTTATTCTAACCCACACTGCTAGTGCGTAGATTTCATTTGCAAAAAGTTGCTGTGCTCCATCATCCTTGGAAACCTAGAACATGCTTTGCATTCAGTCCTTGGCAGTTGCGTTTACATTTTAACAGCATGCATGCACTGAGGAGATGGGTCCTGGGCTCATTCTTACACATATGAATAAATAATGTTAAGGCTAATAAGATCTCTGAGAGAAAATGATGATTGTCTTTAATCACTAACCTTAAGCAGCAGCGAACCATATTATCAAACACCTTCATTTCTTATAAAACTATCTATCACACACAATATAGACCTGATGAAAAAGAAGGTGGAAGTAATCAGGACAGAATGCCAATTACCTCATTACTTGTCATAGCACATTGTAACTGGAAATTGCTTCTTTCAGGTTCTGTTTGCTCAGGCAATTACAATAAACTCTCTGCTTGACATGTTGTTTGCACAGATGTAGTGCATTAATAAACATGAGGGCTAATCTGAATTATTGAACCAGCCACAATAATTCCAACAAAGGATTTATAATAAGTCCAAGAAAGCTGAGGTATCACTGGAATTCCCTGTAAGCAACACTGACATAGTTTATCACATGTAAAATCCTCAAATTTAATGTACAGTGCTGGAATATGTCCCATAGGTATTTTATATTTTCTATGGCTCTAAGTCCTAAGCAACTGCCATTATGAAGGGGAATCAAGACTGCTAAGGTAAGTGGCAAAATCACAGATTTAGAAGAAATTACTTTAGTTGCTGTCTATTTTACACATTGTAAGTCCTTTTCACCCTATATATTTTTCCATTCTACTTTGATTTCAAAGAAAACCTATGGTGGTGGTAGTAAAACATTAAATGTTTCAAGATATCATGGAAAAATGTACTCTTGTCCGAGGAAGAGGATGAAGGACGGGTGGTCCATTGTCCTCCTCCCAGGACTGGAAACGGTGCCCGGCAAACAGCAAGTCACCTATCACGGACAAAATGCCAAATAATCCCTCAGAGCAGAGCTCGTGCTAAAAGTTTTCTTCACCTAAATTCATTTCACTTTGGTGAGTTCATTTTTCCTCTAAAAGTTTCCTATTCAAAGAAATAATTTTAATGTCAAAAATATATTCGCTTGAAAAAATTGTGTGTCTCATCAATTTCTACCATACAGAGGCTGGCTTTTAAAATAACTTTGCTTTTTCACCACGTGAGTAATGAATAGAATTAGAAATAGAAATGCCTTCAGAAGAGAATCGGGTGCATTTATCCACGAGGATTTCATGGGGGGGTGGGTATTCATGTTCTCTTTTTTTTTTTTGGGGGGGGGTGCATTCGGAGCCTTGAAAACTCCGGTCAGGGCAGATTGCTCAGTCCCTCTCAAGACAGACTCCTCGGTGTTGTAAAAGAGACAAGATCCTGCCAGCAAATAACCCGAGCACTTCTTACATTCTTAAGCAAAGCCAAACTCACAGAGAGTCCAATCACGTTTCTTCCTGTCCCCCCTACATAAAGCGAGCTTCACAACTTGTTTCTCAGTTTCTTCTTTGATATCATATGGTTAATTGCACCCTAATATTAGTTTGATTGTAAGTCAGTATTACTGTAGAAGCAAAGAGTCACTCAGTTTTAATGTATCTATATGAACACTGCTGTCATTGACCTCTCCTTTGTAAGGAAGAAATTGTATTGTTCCAACTCGAAACATAGCTCTGCAATGGATGGTGCTCTAGCTACACCACTAGGATTGCCAATTTGTCTCCGAAAATTATTCAGGAATAGTATGGGTATCTTTTATTTCAAATTATTCATTTCTCAAACATAGAAATTAAGCAGTAAAACAGCTTTTTAAAAAAATTTCCTAAAATGGGCTCTTGAGCTTTTGATCAATAGTTAAATGTAAAATTAAGGTTTTGCATGTAAAACCTCTTAATTCAAACCCACAGATTCACATATAAGGTACAGAAACAGTCACTGGCTTCATTTTCCCCCAGTTCTACCTCTACTTCTCTCTCGCTCTCTCTCTCTCCCTCTCTCTCTGCATCTTGATCCACTCTACCCCACCCCCAACTTGATGAAATGGTGCTTTGCTAGGATAGGAACTAGCCTTTATATGACTTAAAAAGAAAACGTGAATCAAGATATCTCAAACACTAATGGGATATATTAAAGCAATTCAATTATTTTAATCTTTTTCATATATCATGAAATTATGTAGAACAATTTCATTTAAGTGTTACTATCACTGTTGAGACTGCAATTGTGAATTGTTACACCAGGAAATATTGAAGAACATGAGTGCTAGTGAAGTCTATTGCAGTGTATGTGCGTGAGGACCAGAAGCACACCAGGAGGAAAATTTCCATCATAATCAACTTATTCATTCTGTAATAACCTCCTTAAGAGCCATGCTTCAAGATTATAATGTTCTATGATTAGTTTCAGTCCAAAGTTAATGTTGTTCTTTGAGTTAGTGTTTGCTTTACTCAAGTTATAACATTCTCACATAGAGTGAGAATACTTTTAATTATAAAATAATTATAAAAATAAATTGAATAAAATAAATGAACAATAGCTTGAAGGAAGATAAATTAGGACATTTAAATGCTACATAGAGTATGCCGTCCTTGAAAGACAAAATACATATGAGAGTTAAAAATAAAGAAAGCCAGGTTCCATGAATCAAAAATTAGTTTTCAGTTAATTTTAACCATAGAGCTCCCTGTCCCACAACTAAATTTTCTCTGTATTACTTTTAACTTATTGAAAGCCATGAGTGCACAGTTACATATACCCACATATATAGTAGTGATAAATGGCTTCCCCTGATGACTTTTCAATCATTATATTTGGCCAGAGAGAATATTCAAAAGCAAATTTAAAAACCAGGTGATTTTTTAACTGTAGTAATATTAATAACACAAACCACAGAAAAAAACAGGCTTCAAAAACTTTAAAGCTATCCTCCACAATTAACTCTTATAATTTAAGCATATGTATAATTGGAGTGTGTTGATAAGATTATGAATACCAATATTTTCATGCAATATGTACAGTTTTGAAGATGTGCACATTAATAAACATATATGGATTAAAATTACATTAACATCAATATTTTATATTATTTTCCTGATATAAAAATATATGAGCCTTAAACAATAATAAAGATATAGCCATCTAATTTATAAAAGTAGACTAGTGAATGAAATCCATGGAAAATTACATATAGATCACAAACTAGAAAGTAGCAGAAGCAGATGCATATCTATTCATTCTAGTTTAATTTTAATCCCAAGGATAAAACTTGAATATAAGAGGATGCATTCATTTCCTACCAAATAAATCAAATAGTGTTCTAGTCTGGGTCATTTATTTTGTGTTTCATCATTACTAATGTGTATAAAACTTTAAGGGTTACCAATGTTAAGAAAGTCACGGTCACACACACATATAATATCTGTCTATTATATTTTATACAAAATATTAAGCATATCCGCATGCAAATATATATGTGCCTATACATTGTTAACTAAGAAAGATTCATTCTTTGCCTTTAAGTTCCAACATAATTGAGGTAGTTTTAAAAGAATGAAACATTAATTTGATTTTCTACTAGGTATTTGTTTTAGTTAAAAAATATTTTAGAAATTAACTGCTATTTTTTAAGTCACTTACCAATTAAGAGTCAAAATGTGAACATTAGTTAAAAACCATGAAAGTGATTATACCTGGTAAGCTATTGTAACAGCAGAGTGTGGCCAGTGAGCTGACTCATTTTTATCAGACTAGTTCTTCTCTGAATTTCTTCTTCCACTTTGGATTCAATTACTGCCCCCCACCCCCCCGCATTTAGTAAACACAAAAATTATAATGGGATATTGTGTATACAGTCATGGAAAGGGAAATATAAATTATTTAGGTTCCTAAACTTTTAAAGACTTTATTAACTATGGTTTAATGTAATTGAAGTTTGTGGAAATTCCATATTTTTGAGAGTTACAAAAGTTTCCTAAAATACTTTTCATAGTACGATTTTGAAATTCTACTTTATTTCATTATCAGATATCACTAAGAACTTTGAAAGAATAAAAACTACAGACAGCAGGTCATCAAACATTTTTGGCTACTATATTGTTTTAAATGCATTTTTCTTTTTGAAAGCAGAGACTTTGAGAATTTAAAGTAAACAATCATTAGAAAACTACCAAGAAGGCCACCAGGATAGTCCTTGAATCTACTTCCACACTGAGAAGTCAGGAATCATTCAGTGCACTTGCTCTCCCAGTTGCTTATCACATTCAAGGATCAGAGAACTCTAAAGTCTTTTTTAAAATGATGTTCTGTAAATTCATTAATTATATATATATATTTCTTATACATTTGTGAATATCTGTGGTCCCATCAATCCTTTTCAAACAATTACATTATGAGTGTTATTTACTTTCGCAGTCTATAATTTGATAAGGTGTTGAAGTGTCATTCTATGGCAAAATCCTACGAGTTCAAAACAACATCAGTAAGTCATCAGATTTTTTTATACTTCAACATAAATCTACTTATTTCCTATAATAGAGTAGAAAATGGAATTTGAAGGCAATGTGATTGCCCCCTCTCCTGAGCATATCAAATTTGTAATGCTAAATGTTATGCTTGGATTCTTAACCCTCATAAATGAATGAAGTCAGTCACATGGGGTACCATGCCTCTTTGGGATGCTGTACTCTTAATTGTTTTCTAGACCTGTAGCTGTTTCCCCTCTGTATATATTCCTAGCAAAGAACAACAGAAAAACTTCTACAAAATCAGATTTTGAAAACTTTTCATTATTTTTAGGAATTTTTAGAAAGTCTCTATTGTCCTGTTACAAAACCACTCCGAGCAGCCTTTGAAATATTTATTAAAAACTCTGTTCTTTTTTTTTTTTTTTTTATCTAAAGGACTCAGTATGTGAAACTCCTATACAGGTGAAAGGTTTTGAACAGGAGAGTTTCTTCATCTAAGATCTCTATTTACTTGTGTATGAAAAGGTAGGAAAAACAATGAGAGCAGGAGAAATCAATGAGGTTTTGCATTTCCTGGAGATGGTAAAAGACTGCTAAATCAGGACCTGTGTTGATAGACGCCTGCTGAGAAAACTGAAACTGGAAAACAGTAAGTGACAGTGTGGGCAGCTGTGCAGACCAAGTAGGGAGTATCACTGCATTATTGACTGGTAGCTTTTATAAAGGGTTTTAGAGAACGTTGGTTGCCTTTACTCTATCAAGAAGAACTCAATACTAGAGAATTTGGAAGACTGGAACAAGAGAACTCACTGTGGAAAGTGAAAAGTAAAAAGATTCATCACTCCATTAGATTCTATCTCAAGGACACAACTCTGGGAAGGGCAATTACTGGGTGCCTTAAATGTCAGCCATCCATCCTGAGTTGACTTAGCAACTTTTCCTGAAAAAAGTTCAAGTTCTCGGAAGTTTAGCTGTTTTTGGAGGGCATTCTAAAATAAAATGCTTTACACTCTCCCTCTCTGAAGGGTATTTTAATCACAAGAAGAAAGTGCTGCAAAGAAGGGTGGGTAAAGATTCACATAATTGACAGCTTTTTTATTTTAGATCACTCTTATTTAGGCCCTGCTTTTTTTTCCCCATTATCAAATTACATAACAGAGTTTCATCTTCAAAAACAAGCTTACTAAAACAAATTAAAAAAAACTAAAATCTGAAGCTAGGAAAATTTTGAACCTTTTGCTCAGTTTTTCCTTTTTTGAGCAAAAAACACTGACCTCTGACTAGTATATTGGTGTATGTCTTTATTTAAATGCAAACCCCATGGTTTTTTACTTTGTTTCATAAGTGGAGTGGCATCCAATTTTCTTTTTCCTTTTTCCCTCCTATTCTTTAGTCATTAAATGTAGCCACAAGAGTAGTTTATTTGACGTAGGATAGGCTATCAAACAAAACTGCTTTCACCCAAGAAAACGTAACCCTTCACAAGCAAAGAAACAGACACCCAAAGCACTGCAAGGAGTCATGCTTACCTTTTGCTTGTTCTGTTCGTCTTGATATTTTAAGCGGTAAAGGTGCAGTGTACTGCAAAGCTTTCCCCCTTGGCAGAACTGCATGAACTGATACAGACTCAGAGAAAACAAATAGGAGCTTTTACCAAAGAAAAGGTAGAAACTCCAAGAATTGAAGTGCCGTTATTTGGATTTGAGGAGAGTACAGTCTATTTCTTAGAATATGTGACTCAGTGCATATTTCTTTGTCATTGTTTTGAGGTTCACTTAACCATAAAGAGGAAACATGACAACAAAAGTAGAAGGGAGCTCAGTGAAGCATGGCTGGCTTGACAATGGGCTTTCTGCAGGTTAGCCAAATTTAACTGGCAAAAACTCCCCCAAACCCTTTTGTCTGCTCTATTTGCACCATAATGTGGGTGCCTCTTCGCATATTTCACAGATCAGGCCTGATCATTTGCCCTATAAGATGGAAAAAGTCAATTTTGGTTCTGTCCATAAAAGTTACTTTATAAAATATTGTACAATTTTTCTACAAAAGATACAAAGGGGGAAAGTGCACTTCACATGGCCACAATTAGGGCTTCTGTTTCCGCTCTCCTGCCCTTGTCAAAGCTTTGATTTAGTTTTCCTCGGTTTTGTCCAAGGGTCATTACAGATGTCTGCAGACGATTAGCATCTCCCCCCACAGCCCACGTCCAACTGGGTGATTAGCAAATTAAAACTTTGAATTCTTCTCTGTCTAGTGAGATGTATTGGGAAAGTTTAGCAAATGTGGCTAATTGTGGAGCCATGAGGGGAACATCAAGGTATAGAATTTTGGTAACTAAATATTAAGTTAGCAGCAAATGGTAAACCCGTTATGTCCTATGCTCCAGCATTTAATGAAGTATTCAGCTCTGAAACTTAGAAACAATTGTTTCCTTGATGAGGTGCTTCAGGGGCACTGTGCATCCATGCTATACCCAAATGGTGCCAACCTGACCCTTCATAAACTGGATTTGGTGTCTGCCATGCATGGCATTGAACACATTTGCAGCCTCTGTTTCAGAAATTGAAACCGCTGCTTTAATTATATATATATATATATATATATATATATATATATATATATATTAAAGCCTTCAAGACTTATGAATTAGCATAAATGCCAACCATAAATCATGAATTCAAATGATTGAGGGGAGATTGAGTCCTGGTTTCAAGTGGCAATTGAAATATAAGAAAAACTTTCCTGGCCCCGTCTTTGTTTTAGCAGAGCAAATGTTTGATTAGGTTAGCAGACGGAGGAAGGAAAGCCTTTGGCAGAATTACCCCAACCATATATAGGATGCAGAAACTACAGATGAGAATTGCAAATGAGGCCCAAATCGCAAGCTTCCATTCAAAATATACATCCTGCAAAAAACCGTCTAAACTGAATAACATAGGAGAGCATACAAGAGTTTAAGAAAGGGGGACGGGGCTCTCCATCTCTTCTTAATTTTTCTCAGAAAAATTATGGTGAATCCAACAAATATTCAGACATATCTCAGAAAATTGTAGAAGGTAATATTAAGACACACATCAAATCAACTATGAAATTAAAGTTCAGACCCAGGCTATTGTAATTTCAGCCTTATTCTTCAGTATGTCTACTGAGACTCAAAACATTGGCCGCCAAACACCTCACTGACTGAAACCGCTCATTTCAGGACATTGCCTCCTATAGGAACCAGGTGTCTTTACCTTCTGAGAACAAAATGGGTTCCCATTAACGACTTATTCATCGAGAAAGCATTCTCCCACTTCTAAAACACAGAGGCCTAGTGATAAATTCTGAAAAGGCAAGTTTGCTGTCTGAAGCAATCTGTGGTTTCTCCATTTTAGAAAAGAAAAAAAAATTTTTTATTACATATCCCGCCCCTTTCTGCTTGCTCTTGCTGTGTGTCCATTCTTCTGTGTTTTTTTTTCTTTCTTATGTCTGCTTCTTGTCTCGCCCCGTCTTTTGCGGCGACGCACTGAGTCGGCCCTCCGAGGCGGCGGCTCTCACCATTCATGGGTGGCTCCATTCCGTTTTCACGGGCGGCTCCGCTCCATGTTTTGCGGGCAGCAGTCCTCCATGTTTTTTGCGGGCTGCCGGCTTCCGATTCGCAGGCAGCAGCTCCGCTTTTCACGGGTGACTTTGCCATGCCTGTGGGGGCTCTGCCCTGCCCGTGGCGGCTTTTTGCCTTGCCCATGGCAGCTTTGCCCCACCCACGGTGGCTTGCCTTTCTCAAGGCCGTCTGCCTGCTGGGAGAGGTCCCCGGAACCGAACCCGGGGCCTCCCATGTGGTACACCGGTGCTCTTATCCACTGAGCTATCTAGCCAGGCCCTAGAAAAAAAAAATTTTGCAATGACATATCTCAGGCCCATTGCTCATTGGCAAGAAGAACATATAAATATATAAACATGAATCAGTATTCTCTAGCCAACCCCCTTACAGCTTATAAACAAGGAATTCTCTAATCAATACATTGATTTAAAGATAACTAATGCAGACTGCTAAAGTTGTCTAAGCACAATTTTTCAGTTCTAGGACATTCCAGGACCACAAAATACTGCATTAAATCAGGTTTGTTAAATCATCCAGCAAGATAAGAATTACAGACCAGGAGAGTATCTTGAAAAAGAAGATTTTGTTATTTTTCATTTTACCTTAAACTTCAAACAATATAGCCTCTCATTGAGGAATTTTAGTTCAGAATAAAGAAACATCATTAGTAGTGTCACGAGCAAATGTAAATAATAATTGCTAATTGAATGAAAGTAAACATCACCATACTTTGCCAATGGTGACATTTGAAATAAAAGCAATTTTCAACTGTCTAATTACCTTCTTTTGGTAAGGATAAAAATAGCTCTCTTACAAAGGGCTCATTTTTTTCCCTCAATATTATTTGTGTGCTTTTCCATTTTATGTTCCTTGTTTCTTGTCAGAAGAGTGAATATTCTAAGCGAGAAAAGGTAAATGCTTACAACGTAAAAATAAAATCAAATGAGCGATGTGATAGAATCATCTCCTCCTTGTGAGTGTGTCGATTAACCAACTCATGGGTCTTTATTACTGAGGGGAGTGGATTGGGGACATTGCTGTGATTTCCCTCAACTTTTCTCTCCCCGTCTTGCCAGCCCTAGTTATAAATGGACTATTTCCAGCCTTTGCCAGCTCACAAAGTTCACTTTCTTTCCAGAACCCTCAGCACTTACTACTAGAATCTTATTGTATGGTTCTTCCTGCTGTACCACGTTTCTTTATTTCATATGAGTACTGTATTTTGATAGACTTTCATGTCATGTTTAGACATTCTCTATGCTATCTAGCTTAGTATTATTCTCACAGGGAAACTCAAACCATACCTGCTCATTTGGTTTTATTAAAAAAAATTTTTTTTTGAGATATCATCTGGAGCTTTCTAGAGATGATGATAATGATGGTAATGATAATTATAGCTACGATGCCATGTAATTTATAAAAGATAATTTATCTTCCAAACTTTTCACTTTTGGGAGATGAAAAAGTGTTCTGCAATAACTAAGCTGACAAACAGGTAGAAACCAGGAGTGTTGTCTCAAGTAACTCAGATCCATAGTCACCCTATATAGAGCTAATATCAACTGAGAACTTCCCAGGTGTCATGTTTTACCCCTGAAAACTCATTTATTCTTCTTAAGAATCCTTTGAGATAAATACCATTATTCTTCCCATTTTACAGATGGAAACTCGAGAAACTGAGGCACAGAGAGATTAAATAACTGGACCACAGTCACATAGCTACTAAGTTGCAAAAGTAGGATTCAAACACAGACAGAATCTAACTGACTCCAGGGTCTACACTTAAAAGTGTTTAAAAAATGTTCTTTATAGCAGTTCCCTGATAATACATATAATTTTTCTAAGAAAAGAACTAAAGATGTTTTTTAAACCAAAGATGAAATTCCCAAGACACTGTGGGAAATATTATACTAGTGTTGCCTTGAGATACTGTCTTAGTTTCCTTGCTGCTATTACAAATACCATACA
>PVKH010047461.1:0-10295 GCA_004027955.1 Chaetophractus vellerosus | reverse complement strand
GCCGGCGTACCACATGGGAGGGCCCGGGTTCGGTTCCCGGGGACCTCTCCTAGCGGGCAGACCGCCTTGAGAATGGCAGGCCGCCATGGGCGGGCCAGAGCTGCCGTGGGCAGGGCGGAGGGCTGCCACGGACAGGTCAAAAGCCGCCACGGGCAGGGCAGGTCGCCCGCGAATGGAGCGCAGCCAGCCACCCGCGAGCTGAAAGCCGGCCGTGAATGGAGGCAGAGGCTGCCCATAGGCGGGGGGAGCCGCGCCTGCGCGGTGACTGGTCTTGGCGCGTTGCCGCAGCGGGGGGGAGGGGGAGATATGTAATAAAATAAATAAATCTTTAAAAAATAAATAAATAAATAAATAAAAGTTCTAAATTCATTGTTAACATATTAAATTTTTCCTTTATAGTTAGAGCTTTTTGTATTCTATTTAAGAAAGCTTTCCTTAACCCATGGTCATCTTTATTATAATTTAGTAGTTTTACTTTTCTGCTTATTCATAATGGGTCTATTATTCATCTAGAAATGATTTTGTGCATGATATAAGTTGGGGGTAATATTTGTTTTTTTCCCCATATGGATATTCAACAGTCCCTGTATACTTTATTTAAAAGACCATCCTTTCTCCACTCTTCTGCAATGTCACTTTTGAAATTAATCAAATATCTATCTGTGTGTGGGTCTGTTTTCTGCACACTCTATTCTGTTCCATTGGCCTATTTGTCTCTCTTTGTGCCAATAACATACTTTGTGCTAACAGGTTTTCACATCCAGTAGAACAAGTCCTCCTACCTTGTTTTTCTACTTTCAATATTGTCTTAGCCACGGCTCTTTGCCTTTCTATATACATTTTAGAAAGAAAGTGTTGAATTTTGTACACCAAAAAGTCATGTCAAGATTGAATCTTTATAGCAATATGGAATAAATGCTCATCTCAACAATATCGATAATTTTGAGTCTTCCTATCCATGTGGAAGATACGTCTCTCCACTTAAATAGACCTGGTGTATTTCAATCAAGTTTTATAATTTTCTACATAAAGGTCTTTGAACATATTTTGTCAGATTTATTCCTAAGCATCTTTTTTTTTTGTTACTTTTGAAAATGGCAACTTTCTTAAAATTGTACTCTCCATTTCTCAGATAGAAACATTCATTTGACTTTCATCTTTGCTAAACTCTTAGTAATTCTAATAATGAGATTATAGATTCCAAATTCTTTGTCTGTAGAGTCTATGTTTCTATATAGACAGCTAAAGCATTTGGAAAAAAAATGGCAGAGATGCCAAGCATATTATGCACAACTGTATGCAGTAGCCTTTTATTGCACTGGCTAAACCCTTCAGTATAATGTTAATAGTAAAGGAGATAACAGGCATCTTTGTCTGGTTCCCAGTCTTAAATGGAATGCTCTTAATGTTTCACAGTTGAATAAATTTGCTATCTAAAAGTTTCTTAAAATCAAAATGGTTGTTGAACTTTATCTAATACTTTTTCTGCGTCTCCTGAGAAAATCATGATTTTCCTCCTTTAAGCTGTTAATCTACAAAATTACATTCACAGAATTTTCCAACGTTGACTCTTGCATTCTTAGAATAAATGAAACTTGGGCAGCATATTTTATCTTCTTTTCATACCACTGGATTTTGTTAATCTTCCCCCATTCCCTGGTAATCGCTAATCTACTTCCTGTCTCTACGAATTTGCTTTTTCCAGACACTTTATTTTAAGTGAAATCATAGAATATTTGTTCTTATGTGCCTTGCTTTTTTCACTCAGCATAATGTTTTCAAAGTTCATCCATGTTGTAGCAGGCACCAGAACTTAATTTCTTCTTACAGTTGAGTAATATTCCATTGTGTGTGTACCACATTTTTCTGTCCATTCATCTGTTGATGGACATGTGTTGTTTCCACCTCTTGGCTATTGTGAATAATGCTGCTATGAACTTGGTGTACAAATACTTGTTAAAATTCCTGCTTTCAATTCTTTGGGGGATATACCTAGAAGTGGGATTGCTGCATCATATGGTAATTCCATACTTAACTTTCTGAAGAACCACCAAACTGTTTTCCACAGCAGCTGTATCATTTTGCATTCCCATCAACAATACACGAGGATTCCAATTTTTCCACATCCTCTCCAATTAGCCATCCTTGTGGGTGTGAAGTGGTATCTTACTGTGATTTTTTTGTTTTTTTAGGAAGTACCAGGGATTGAACCCAAGGGCTCATATATAGAAAGCAGGCACTCAACCACTGAACTACATCCACTCCTCTTATTGTGATTTTGATTTTAATTTCCCTAATAGTTAATGGCATTGAGCATCTTTTCATGTGCTATTGGACATTTGTATATCCTCTTTGGAAAAATCTCTGTTCAAGTCCTTTGACCATTTTTTGAGTTGTTTGTCTTTTTGTTGTAAGAGTTCTCTATACGTTCTGGGTAGCAAGCTCTTATCAGGTATATGTTTTGCAACTAGTTGCTTCCATTTGTAGGTTGTCTTTTTACTTTCTTAATAATGTCTTTTGATGCACAGGAGTTTTTAGTTTTGATGAAGTAGACTTTCTTTATTGTTTCTTTTGTTGCACGTGCTTTTGGTGTCATACCTAAGAATCCATTGCCAAATCCAAGGTCATGAAGATTTGCCCTTATGTTTTCTTCTAAGAATGTTATGGTTTTAGCACTGATGTTTAAGTCCTTAGTCCATTTAGAGTTAGTTTTTGTATAGGAGGTAAAGTAGGAGTCCAACGTCATTCTTTTCCATGTGGATCCAGTTTTCCCAGACTAATCTTTTATTTAAGTGTTTGTATCTGTGATCATTAGTGAAATTGGCTTGCTATTTCCCTTTCTTGCACTGCCCCACTTTGGTATCAAGGTTATACTAGCATCATGAAATGAGTGGGGAATGTTGCTTATTGTATTTTCTGAAAGAGGATGATGGGCAAATATCATTCACCAAAAGCAAATCAATTGATACTTTCTAAAAAAGTGAAAGATAGGAAACTAAATGTTCCTTAAATATTTGGTAGAATTTTCCCAGTGTTTTCTTTTTTTTTCCCCCTATTTTTCAAACTTTATTTTGTACATTTAATAATTGAAAATATAAACAATAATTTTTTAAAAAGTAAATACAGTTGAATAAAAACATAAATTTCTCAATTAAATGTACTGAAATATAAAAAATATTTTTAAAAAGTTTTTGAATCATACAATATGTTACACAATATTTTTGTGTCTGGCTTGCTTCGTTCAACATAATGTCCTCCATGTTCAACCATGTTATGGTGTGCTTTACGATTTCATTTCTTCTTAAAGCTGCAAAATATTCCATTGTGTGACAACACCACATTTTGTTTATCCATTCATCGGTTGATGGACACCTGGATTGTTTCCAGTTTTTGGCAATCATGAATAATGCCACTATGAACATAGGTGTGCAGATGTCTATTCATGTCACTGCTCTCAGTTCTTCTGGGTATATAGCCAGTTGTGGTATTGCAGTGACACACGGCAAGTCTATACTTAACTTCTTTAGGAACTGCCAAACAGTCCTCCACAAGGGGCTGTACCATTCTGCATTTCCACCAACAGTGAATAAGTGTTCCTATCTCTCCACATCTTCTCCAACACTTGTAGTTCTCTGTCTTTCTAATAGTGGCATTCTGATAGGTGTGAAATGATATCTCTTTGTAGTTTTGATTTCCATTTCCCTAATCATGAGTGATGTTGAACATTTTTTCATGTGGGTTTTTTTTTTTTTTTTGCCATTTGTATATCTTCTTTGGGCAAATGTTTATTCAAGTCTTTTACCCATTTTTTAAATGGATTGTTTGTCTTTCTATTGTTGAAGTTGTAACATCTCCTTATATATCCTGAATATTAAACCCTTACCAGATAGGTGATTTCCAAATATATTCTCCCATTGAGTCTGCTGCCTTTTCACCCTTTTGACAAATTCCTGTGAGGTGCAAAAAAGTTTAATTGTGAGGAAGTCCCATTTATCTATTTTTTCTTTTGTTGTGTGTGCTTGGGGTGTAAGGTCCAACAAACCACCACCTTCTACAAGGTCTTGAAAATGTTTCCTTATATTTTCTTCTAGTAGTTTTATGGTCCTGGCTTTTATATTTAGGTCTTTGATCACTTTTGGGTTGATTCTTGTATAGGAAGCGAGATAGGGGTCCTCTTTCATTCTTTTGGTTATAGATATCCAGTTCTCCCAGCACCATTTGTTGAAGAGACTGTTTTGTCCGGTTACATGGACATGGTAAGTTTGTCAAAAACCAGTTGACTGTATAGGTGAGGGTTTATTTCTGGATTCTCAATTCTATTCCACTGATCGATGTGTCTATCTTTATGCCAGTACCATGCTGTTTTATTTTTTTTTAAGAGTTATTTATTTATTTACCTACTTTTATCGATTTTTACCACTTTACCCCACCCTCGTTTTTGCTGTTTTTGTGTCCATTTGCTGGGCAATTCTCTGTGCCTGTTTCCTGCCCTCTCTTCTAATCCTTCTCCTCCTGTCTTCACCGGGATTCGATCCTGGGAAACTCTGATGTGGGAGAGAGGCGTCCCACCACCTGCGGCACATTGGCTCCTGGTTTTTCGGCGCGTCTCATCTTGGCTCTCCCTTGTGTCACTCTCCTGTTATGTCATCGTCTTGCTACGTGGCTCAGCAGGGTGTGACGGCACACCTGCATGCGGGACCTGAAGGTGCACCCGTGTGCAGGACCTGGAGGCCCACCTGCCTTCTATATTTTTCTTTATTTTTACCAGGAGGTCCCAGGGATAGAACCCAGGTCCCTCCATATGGGAGACAGATTCCCAACCATTTGAGCCACATCTGCCCCCCCCCCATCGTGCTGTTTTGATCACTATAGCTTTGTAATATGTTTCAAGGTCAGGCAGTGAAATTCCTCCCATATCACTCTTCTTTTTTAGAATGCTTTGGCTATTCGGTTGCACTTTCCCTTCCAAATGAATTTGGTAATTGCCTTTTCTAATTATGTAAAATAGGCTGTTGGAATTTTGATTGGTATTGCATTGAATCTATAAATCAGTCTGTGTAGCAATGAAATCTTCAAAATATTTAGTCTTTCAGTCCATGAACACAGAATGTCTTTCCATTCATTTAGGTCTTCACTGATTTCTTTTAACATTGTTTGTAGTTTTCTGCATATAGGTCCTATATTTCTTTGATTAAATTAATTCCCAGGTATTTGAGTCTTTTTGTTGCTATTGTAAATGGAACTTTCCCCCTGAATTCCCCCTCAGATTGTTCAGTACTAGTGTATAAAAACATTACTGATTTTTGCATGTTGAACTTGTATCCTGCCACTTTGCTGAACTCTTTTATTAGCCCAAGTAGCTTTGTGGTGGATACTTCAGAATTTTCTAAATACAGGATCATGTCATCCACAAATAGTGAGAGTTTTATTTCCTCTTTTCCTATTTGGATGCTTTTAATTTTTTATTCTTGTCTAATTGCTTTAGCTAGAACTTCTAGTACAATATTGAATAACAATGGTTACAGTGGGCATTCTTGTCTTGTTCCCGATCTTAGAGGGAAAGCTTTCAACCTTTCCCCATGGAGTACGATGTTGGCTGTGGGTTTTTCATATATGCCTTTTATCATATTGAGGAATTTTCCTCCTATTCCTATCTTTTGAAGTGTTTTCAATAAAAAAGGATGCTGGATTTAGTCAAAATGCCTTTTCTGCCTTGATTGAGATAATCATTTGTTTTTTCCTCCCCTTCAATTTGTTAATGTGGTGTATTATGTTAATTGATTTTCTTATGTTGAACCAGCCTTGCATACCAGAAATAAATCCCACTTAGTCATGATGTATAAGTCTTTTGATATGCTGTTGGATTTGACTTGCAAGTATTTTGTTGAGAATTTTTGCATCTATGTTCATTAGAGAGATTGGTCTAATTTTCTTTTCTTGTAGTATCTTTATCTGGCTTTGGTATTAGAGTGATGTTGGCTTCATAAAATGTATCGGGTAATTTTCCCTCCTCTTCAATGTTTTGGAATAGTTTGAACAGGATTGATATTAATTCTTTTCGAAATGCGTGGTAGAATTCACCTGTGAAGCCATCTGGTCCTGGAATTTTCTTTGATGAGTGATTTTTTATAACAGAGTCAATCTCTTTAAATGTCGTCAGTTTGTTAAGTTCTTGTATTTCTTGTAGCATCAGTATAGGTTAGTTGTACATCTCTAGGAATTTGTCCATTTCATCTAGGTTGTCTAGTTTGTGGCATACAGTTTCTCATAATATTCTCTTATGATCCTTTTTATGTCTGTGGAGTCAATTGTAATGTCCCCCTTTCATTTCTAATTGCATTTATTTGTATCTTCTTTCATTTTTTCTAGCTAGTGGTTTGTCAATTTTATTGATCTTCTCAAAGAACCAGCTTTTGGTTTTGTTGATTTCTTTTTTTTTTTTTTTCTGTTCTCAATTTCATTTATTTCTGCTCTAATCTTTATTATTTCTTTCCTTCTGCTTGCTTTGGGAATGGTTTGTTGTTCTTTTTCTAGTTTCTGTAGTTGTTCAGTTAAATCTTTGAGTTTAGCACTTTCTTCTTTTTTAATATAGGAGTTTAGGGTTATAAATTTCCCACTCAAGACTGCCTTTGCTGTATCCCATAAGTTTTGATATGTTGTGTTCTTGTTTTCATTTGTTTCAATATAATTACTGATTTCACTTGCCATTTCTTCTTTGACCCACTGATTATTTAGGAGTATGCTATTCAGCCTCTACACATTTACTTTTTTCCTGTCTATTATTGATTTCCAGTTTCATTCCATCATGATCTGAAAAGGTGCTCTGTATAATTTCAATCTTTTTATTTTTATTGAGAGCTACATTGTGCCCTAACATGTGATCTATCCTGGAGAAAGATCCATGGGCACTTGAGAAGAATATATAACCCACTGAGTTTGGAAGGAGTGCTCTGTATACGTCTCTTAGGTCTAAGTTGTTTATCATATTGTTTAAGTTCTCTGTTTCCTTGTTGATCTTCTGTCTGGTTGTTCTGTCTAATGACATGAGTGGGATATTGAATTCGCCAATGATTATTGTAGAGATATCTGTTTCTCCCTTCAGTTTTGCCAGAGCTTTTCTCATGTATTTTGGGGCACCCTGGTTAGGTGCATAGATATTTATGACTGTCTTATCTTCCTGGTGGATCGTCCCTTTTATTAATAAATAATGGGGAAAGCAGATGTGGCTCCAGTGATTGAGCTCCCACCAACCACATAGAAGGTCCTGGGTTCAGTCCCCAGTGCCTCCTAAAGAAGATGAGCAAGACAGTGAGCTGATGCAACAAGAGACAAAAGGAGGAAAACATAATGAGAGACAAAAGAGCAGGGAACAGAGGTGGCTCAAATGATTAGACACCTCCTTCCCACATGGGAGGTACTGGGTTCAGTTCCTGGTGCCTCCTAAAGGGAAGGTGAGCACACAACAAACAGACACAGCAAATGCAAACAAAGAGGAGGTGGGGAGAAATAAATAAATAAAATAAATCTTTAAAAATATATATACATATATATATATAATGGCCTTCTGCATCTCCTATAATTTTTTTTGTATTTAAAGTCTGTTTTATCCTATATTAGCATAGCTACCCCTGCTCTTTTTTGGTCACTATTTGCGTGGAGTATCTTCTTCCAACCTTTCACTTTCAGCTGGTTTGTATCCCTGGGTCTAAGGTGAGTTTCTTGTAATCAGCATATAGCTGGCTCATGTTTTTTACCCATTCTGCCAGCCTGTGTCTTTTGACTGGAGAGTTTCATCCACTCACATTCAATGATATTACTGTAAATGCACTATTTACTTCCTCCATTTTATTCTTTGGTTTTCATACATCATATATTTCTGTATGTCTTTTTACTCTTTTGGTTATCCTTTCTGCTATTCTTTCTTCTATACTTTCCTCCAGACCTCGCTCTCCTGTCTTTTTCTTTCAGATTCTAAGGCTTCCTTTAATATTTCCTGCAAAGGTGGATTCTTTTTTCACGAACTCTCTTAGTTTCTGTTTGTGAATATTTTATATTCACCTTCATATTTGAAGGACAATTTTGCTGGATAAAGAATTCTCAGCTGGCAGTTTTCCTCTTTCAGTATCCTAATTGTATCATACCACTGTCTTCTTGCCTCCATGGTTTCTGAAGAGAACTCTGCAGTAAGTCTTACTGGACGTCCCTTGTATGTGATGGTTTGCTTCTCCCTTGCTGATCTGAGAATTTCCTCTTTATCTTTGACATTTGACATTCTGAGTGGTATGTGTTTTGAAGTAGGTCTATTTGGATTTATTATGATTGGGGTACAGTGTGCTTCTTGGACATGTAAGTTCATTTCTTTCATGAGAGTTGGAAAATTTTCAGCTATTATTTCCTCAAATACTCTTTCTGCCCCTTTTCTCTTCTCTTCTCCTTCTGGAACTCCCATGACATGTATGTTGTTACATTTCATGTTGTCATTCAACTTTCTGAGCCCCTGTTCAATTTTTTCCATTCTTTTCTCTCTCTGTTCTTTTCTCTCTTCAATTTTAGCTGTTCTGTCTTTGGTATCACTTATTCTTTCTTCTAATGTTGAGTCTGCTGTTGTATGGCTCTAGTGAGTTTTTTATCTCTTTCATTCCCATGAGCCCTGTTACTTTTCTGTTCAAGATTTCAAATTCTTCTTTGCAGTAGCTCAATATTTTCTTGATGTCTTTTATCTCTTTTTTTTTAATTAAAAAAATTTTATTTATTTCTCCCCACCCACTTGTTTGCACTTGCTGTGTCTGTTCATCTTCCTTGTTTCCTTAAGAGGAACCGGGAACTGAACCTGTGACCTCTGATGTGGTAGGAGGCAATTAATCGCTTGAGCCACTTCCACTCCCTGCTTTTTTGTTTCTCTCATTAAGCTTTCCTGGTGTCTCTTGTTGCGTCATCTTCTTGTGTCAGCCCGCTGTACCTGCCCATCATACCAGCTTGCTGTCTTCTTTTGGAGGCACTAGGAACTGAACCAGGGATCCCCCATGTGGTAGGCAAGAGCCCATCACTTGAGCCACATCCGCTTCCCTCTTTTATCTCTTTAGCCATATTGTCTTTCAACTCATTAATTTGATTTTGGAAATTTGTGTGCATCTCACTAATTATTTCTCTCAAATCCTGCATCTCTTCTGAGGCTTTGATATATTCCTTTTCTTGGGCCATGTCTTCCATTTTCTTAGTACGGCTCGTAATTTTTTGCTGATGTCTAGGAATCTGATTTGGATGTAGTTTATGCAGATGCTCAATTTCTTTCTCTTTTGTAGGGATTTAGTGGCAGGAGGCTGTGTGTTACCGCTGCTCTTTGATTCTTAGCTCGACCTGGATTGGGAGGATTGTCCCCGCAATTGGTTGCAGACCTGCTTCCTGGGGCCTTGGGGAGGGAGGCTATGAAGGTCGGAAAAAGTATCTCATTTAATTTTCTTTCATGTGTTTCCTTGGTCTGCCAGCAGGTGGTGATCTTTAACAGTCCTCTCAGTTCAATACCTGGTCTGAGGGTGTTGCAACACAGAACAGACCATTGGGATAGAGCTTCCTGCCTGGAGACTAAGAGCCTTGTAATTCAAACTTTCTCAGAAACAGTTCTTCTGCCTTCTCTGGCAGCCCCCTCCCTTTCCCTGGGTAGGAAATATTTCCACTCCCCTCTGAGTCCTCAACAATCAGTCCTGGTTAGTAGAGAAAGAGTGGGAGGGTTGTATCTTTAGCTCCTTGCCAGCTCTGGAAGCAAACAATGGCGCGGCCCCATCCTGCCTGGAAGGGCTCATGGGACACAGCAGACCAAATATGTGGGTCTTTCCCCTTTCCCCAGGGTGATGGATCCCTGAAGACCACTTTGTCTGTAGCCACAGGCCCAGAGGCCTGAGTATTCTAAAGTGACTTTAGTGTGGGGAGGTGCCAGCAGCAGTAGCTGCTGGTTTCAAAATACAGTTCTGTTGTTGTGATTCCCCTCCTTTGTCCCTCTCTCCTCTGGGTGGTGTTCAGTCTTCACCTAGTGTTCTAAACCCTAGAAGATCTTTTTCCAGCCTGTTTCAGCCTGTCCTCTAGGTATTTTTCTGGAGGAGAAGAGAGTGCCATGTCTTTCTAGTCCTCCATCTTCCCAGAACCCCAGTGTTTTCTTTATAAGAAGATTTTTATTTACTGATATGGTTTCTTGAGTAATCATGGGATAATTTAGAAATTATTTTTTCTTCTTGAGTCAGTGGAAATATTTATTTTTCTAGGAATTTGTAGTGACCCTCTTTATCTCAAAATAATTTTTT
>PVKH010047460.1:0-10292 GCA_004027955.1 Chaetophractus vellerosus | reverse complement strand
GACGAGCTGGGAAATTCTCTCCGAATGTTGAAATCAGTTCCCTTTTATAAGCAGTCAACTGAATGGATAACAGCGTCATCCATTCTTCATCCAATCTTGCTGATTGATGCAGATGCAATTAGCCCCAGGCTTGCTGGACCCAACAGCTGGGCACAATTACCTGGCCGAGTTGACACATTAGCCTAGCCATCACAGGGATTGAAGGAATATTTGAGGAAATAATGGTAGAATATTTCTCAACTATATCAAGGACATAAGAGGTCCATGTCCAAGAAACACAATGTACTTCTAACTGAATAAATCCAAATGAGCCTACTCTGAAACCTATGCTAATCAGAAAGTCAAATACCAAAATTAAAGAGAGTATCCTGAGAGCAGCAAGAGAAAATGATCCAACACATAAAAGGGGTGCCCAATAGATTAAGTGCTGATTTCTCATCAGAAATCAGAGGCAAGAAGACAGTAGTATGATATATTTTAAATCCTGAAAGAGAAAAACTGCCAGCCAAGAATCTTATATCTGGAAAGATTATCTTTAAAAAATGAGGGCAAGTTTAGAATAGTCACAGATAACTAGAACCTGAGAGAATTTGTAACTAAGACACTGTCTTTTCAGGAAATACTAAAGGGAGTGCTACAACCTGAAAAGAAAAGACAAGAGAAAGAGGCTTGGAAGAGAGTCTAGAAATAAAGATCATATAAGTAAAACTAATTAAAAGTGTAAAAAGAGTGGTGAAAATATTATATGACAGATAAAACCCAAATGTCATAATGGGTAGAATAAGATCTGCAATTAGAGTAACAACATTGAATGTTAATGAATTAAACTCCCAATGAAAAGACACAGTGTGGCAGAATGCATAAGAAAATACAAGCTATCAATATGCTGTCTACAAGAGACTCACCTTAGACCCAAGGATACAAATAGATTGAAAATGAAAAGCTGGATAAAGATATTCTACACATTCAGTAATAAAAATAAAAACAAAGCTGGAGTAGTTATAATTATACTGGAAAAAATAGATTTTAAAAGCAAAGCTGTTATTAGAGACAAAGAAACAAATTACATATTAATAAAAGGGGCAATGAACCAAGTAGAAATATCAATTATAAATCTATATGCACCTAAACTAGATGCTCAAAATTACATGAGGTAAACACAGGAAAAACTAAAGGGAGAAATAGGTTTTTCTACAATAGTAGTTGGAGACTTCAATACACAACTCTCATATTTGGATAGAGCATCTGGGCAGAGGATAGATAAAGAAAGAGAGAGCTTGAATAATATGATAAATGAACTAAACCTAATAGACATTGTGCCCAAAAACAGCAAGATATAAATTCTTCTCAAGTGCTCATGAATCTTTCTCTAAGTTAGATCAAATGTTGGATCACAAAACAGATCTCAATACATTTTAAAAGATCAAAATTATACAAAGCACTTTCACTGATCATAGTGGGAAAAATCTGGAAATCAATAACAGGCATTAAAAAAGGAAAATTTGGATATATATGGAGATTAAACAAAGCACACAAATAGTCATTGGGTCAAAGAAGAAATTGCAAGAGAAATCAATAAATATCACAAGATGAATGAAAATGAGAACACAACATATCAGAGCCAATGGGATGCAGCAAAGGCAGTGTTGAGAGGAAATTTTATAACCACCTATGCTTACATTAAAAAAGAAGAAAGTGCTAAAATCAATGGCCTAACTACACAGCTGGAAGGACCAGAAAAAGAACAGCAAACTATTCCTAAAGCAAGCAGAAAATATGAAATAACAAAGATCAGAGGATAAATAAATGAAATTGAGAACAAAAGGCAGCAGAGATAATTTACAGAACTAAAAGTTGGTTCTTCAGGAAGATTAACAAAATTGACAAACCCTTAGCTAGACTGATAAAGAAAAAAAGATAGAAGAAATAAATAAAATCAGAAATGAAAATGGGGATATTTCTACTGACTCCACAGAAATAAAAGAGCTTATAAGAAGATACTATGAACAACAGTATTCCAACATACTAGACAATGTAGATGAAATGGAAAAAGTCCTTGGAACATATGAAAAACCTACACTCACCCTAGAAGAAATAGAAGACCTCAAGAAACCAATCAAAATTAAAGAGATTGAAACCATCTTCAGAAAGCTCCCCAAAATGAAAAGGCCAGGGCCAGATGGATCCACAGGTAAATTTTACTAAGGATTCAAAGAAGATTTAATACCAATCTTACTCAAACTCTTGAAAAAATTCAACAGGAAGGAACACTACCAAACTCATTCTATGAAGCCAATATTACTCTAATACCAAAGCCAGATAAAGATATTATGAAAAAAGACAATTACAGACCCATTTCCCTAGTAAATACAGATGCAAAAATCCTCAATAAAACACTCACTATCATATCCAACAACACATCAAAAGAATTATTCATCATGATCAAGTAGGTTTTATATCTTAAATGCAAGGGTGTTTCAACACAAGAAAATCAATCAGCATAATACAACACATTAATAGGTTTTTTAAATCACATGATCATGGTGTTTTGGTCAGCCAAAGGTGTGCCTTTTGAAATATACCAAATATTGGTTGGTCTTTACAAGAGGGTATTTATTTGGGGTAGACGCTCACAGTTACCAGGCCACAAAGCTTGAGTTTCTTCTCATACCAAAGTCCACGTGTTGGAGCAGATGGCTGCCGACGTCTGCAAGGGCTCAGGCCTTTGGGTTCCTCTTCTGCCGGGGCTGCGTTTCTCTCCAGGCTTAGCTTCTGTTTCTTCCACAAGTTCAGCTGTAGACTATCCAGTGATCAGCTCACTCCAACATCAGAACTGCTTCTCAAATCTGCTTCTCTAAATCTCCGCTTCCCTCAATCTGCTTCTCTCAATCTGCTTTTCTCTGCTGCCTCTTATCTAGCCTTCCATACTTGAGACCACGCCCACCGAGGGGCGGGGCTCAACATCTCACTGACGTGGCAGTTAACGCCCTACTCACAACTCAATCATGCCCAGATGAACAGACCAGCTTACAAACATAATCTAACCTATATTTTTGGAATTCATAATTAAATCAAACTAAAACTATTACACATGGTGATTGACACAGAAAAGCAATTGACAAAATCCAGTATCCTTTCTTGATAAAAAATACTCTAAAAGATAGGAATTGAAGGAAACTGTCTCAACATGATAAAATATATATGTGAAAAACCCACAGCTAGGATTGTACTGAATGGTGAAAGACTGAAATCTTTCCTGTTGAGATCAAGATCAAGATAAGGATGGCCACTGACACCGCTGTTGTTCAATATTGTGCTAGAGGTTCTAGCTAGAGTAATAAGACAAGAAAAAGAAATAAAAGGCATCCAAACTGGAAAGGAAGATGTAAAATTTTTGCTATTCGCAGAAGATATGATCCTATACCTAGAAAGTCCCAAAATATCTACAACAAAGCTACTAGATCTAACAAATGAGTTCAGCCAAGTGGCAGGATACAAGATTAATATGCAAAAATCAGTAGTGTTTCTAAACACAAGCAATCTGAAGAATAAGTTGGGAAAATATTCCATTTAAAATAGAGATATTTAGGGGAAACAGATGTGGCTCAAGCAATTGGGCTCCCATCTACTATATAGGAGGTCCAGGGTTCAATTCCTGGGGCCTCCTGGTGAAATGTGAGCTGTCCTGAGCAGAAAGCTGGCCCACGCAGGAGTGCTGGCCCATGCAGGAGTACTGGCCTGTGTGGAGAGCTGGTGCAGCAAGATGATGCAACAAAAAGATACACAGAGGAGAGACAATAGGAGATGCAGCATACCAGGGAACTGAAGTGGCACAAGAGATGTACTGCCTCTCCACCATTCCAGAAGGTCCCAGGATCAGTCCCCAGTGCCACCTAAGGAGAAGACAAGCAGACACAGAAGAACACACAGAGAGCAGAGAGGGAGCGCAAAAACAATGGGGGGCAGGAGGAGAAATAAATATTTTTTAAAAGAATCAAATATTTAGGAATAAACTTAACTAAAGATGTAAAACACTTGTATTCAGAAAATAACGATGCATTACTAAAAAAATCAAAGAAGATCTAAATAAATGGAAGAATATTACGATGTTCACAGATTAGAAGACAAAATATCATTAAGATGTCAATTCTACCCAAATTGACATACTGATTCAATGCAATCCCAATAAAAATTCCAACAGCCTCTTTTAAATAAATGGAAATCCCAATTATCTAATTTATTTGGAAGGGTAAGGGGCTCCAAACAGCCAGAAACATCTTAAAAAGGAAGAACAAAGTTGGAGGACTCTCACTTCATGACTTTAAATCATATTACCTACTTACCATGGTAAACACGGCATGGTACTGGCATAGAGACAGACGTTTAGACCACTGGAACCAAATTGATGGTTCAGAAACACTCTCACATCTATGGTCATGTGATTTTGAAAAGGCTGTCAAGTCCACCCAGCTGGAGTAGAACAGTCTATTCAAGAAATGGTGCTAACAGAACTGGATAGCCATAGCTAAAAGAAAGAAAGAGGACCCTGATATCACAACTTATACAAAATTAACTCAAAAATGGATCAAAGACATAAATATAAAAGATACAACCATAAAATTCCTAGAAGAAAATTTAGGGAAACATTTTCAAGACTGGTGGTAGGTAGTGGTATCTTAAACCTTACACTGAAAGCACAAGCAACTTCGGAAAAAATGGATGTGATTCAAAGGACTTTGTCAAGAAGGTGAAAAGGCAGCCCACTCAATGGAAGAAAATATTTGCAAACTGCATATCCAATAAGCATTGATTTCCATGCTATATAAAGAGATCATACAGCTCAACAATAAAAGAGCAAGCAACCCAATTAATAAATGAGCAAAAGACTTAAAAAGACATTTCTCCACAAAAAAATGTTCAATAGCACTAGCTATTAGGGAAATGCAAATCAAAAGTACAATGAGATATCATCTCACACCTCACAGAATGGCCATTTAAAAAAAAACAGAAAGCAATAAGTGCTGGAGAGAATGTGAAAAAATAGGAACACCCTGTCACTGTTCACAGGAATGTAGAATGGTGCAGCCTCTGTGGAAGACAGTTTGGCGGTTCCTTGGGAAGCTGATTATAGAACTGCCATATGATCTGGCAATCCCTCTACTAGAAATATATCAAGAACTGAAAACAATGATGTGAACAGATATTTGCACACCAGTGTTCATAGCAGCATTATTCACAATTGCCAAAAGATGGAAATAACCCAAGTATCCATCAACTGATGAATGGATAAACAAAATGTGTGTATATAAGTGTGTGTATCTATGATGGAATACTATGCTGCAGTAAGAAGAAATGAAATTGGGAACATATAATAATATGGATGAACCTTGAGACATTATGTTGAGTGAAATAAGCCAGACACAAAAGGACAAATATTGGATGGTCTCACTATTATGAACTAATTATGAAGAATAAACACATAGATTTAAAACCTAGGATATAGGTTACTAGGAGATAGGATTAGGGCTGAGAAGGGGTACTGATGCTTAATGTGTGTAGAATTTTTAATTAGGCTGACTGTAAAACAGTGGAAATGGATAGAGTTGATGGTAACACATTATAGTGAGTATAACTGACATGGTTTATAAATGGGATTGTGGCTGAAAGGGGTAGTCTAGGGATGTAAATGTCAACAAAAGAAAGACAGAGAATAATCTAGGGACTGAATAATATAGTGAATCCATAGGTGGATGAAGATTGTGGTTAATAATACAAATACAAGAATGTTCTTCTACGAACTAGAACAAATGCATGTCACTATTACCAGGTGTTAAGAAAATGGTGATGCATGGAAAAATACAATTAATGTAACTTATGGACTGTAATTAACAGCAATATTGTAATATTCTTGCATCAGTGTCAAAGAAAGTACTATATCAATGTTAAAGGTCAATAATAGGGGCATATAAGATTTTTTTCTTTTGGATTAAGGAAAATGAGCAAAAATTTACTGCTGTGATGACTGCACAACTCTGTGATGAAATTAAGAGCCACTGGGTTTACACTTTGGATAAATTGTATAAGGTATGGGACTGTATAACATAGTGAACCAAGTGGTAGAAGATGGACTGTAGTTAACAGCACAAATATGAGAGACTTTTCTCATGGACTATAACAAATGTACCATACTAATACATGTGTTGATAATGGGGAGTATAGAAAAAATACCAAATGTATGACATAGACCATATTTGTGATAATATTCTGATTGGGTTCTTTCATGATCTGTAACAAATGTTCCACAACAATGTAAGGTGTTGGTGAAGGGGTGATGGGTGGGTATTCCTCACATTATGCATGATTGTTTTTTTAAGCTCACAACTTCTCCAATAAAAATATATATTAAAATGTAAAAAAGGAATATATTATGAACAACTGTATACCAACAAATTAAACAACCTATTTGAAATGGACAAATTCCTAGAAACACATGAGCAAACTACACTCACTTTAGAAGAAATAGAAGACCTCAACAGACCAATTCCAAGTGAAGAGATTGTATCAGTCAGCAAAAACCTCCTTACAAAGAAAAACCCAGGGCCACATGGCTTCATAGGTGAATTCTACCAATCATTCCAAGGAGAATTAATACCAATCCTGCTCAAACTCTTGCAAAAAATTCAAGAGACATGAAACTACCTAATTCATTCGAAGAGGCTAATTTTACCTTTATACAAAAGCCAGATAAAGATACGGGAAAAGAAAATTACACACCAAATTCTCTTATGAATGTAGATACAAAATCCTCCAAAAATACTTGCAAATCAAATCCAACAGCTCATTAAAATAATTATACATTCTGATCAAGTAGATTTTATCCCAATATGCAAGGGTAGTTCAACATAACAAACGCAGTTAATGTAATACACCATATTAACAAAACAAGGGGAAAAACACACAATCATTTCCACTGATGCAGAAAAGTCATTTCAAAAATTTCAGCAGCCTTTATTGATAAAAACACTTAGAAAAATAGGAATAGAAGGAAACTTCCTCAACATGGTAAAGGGCATATATTAAAATCTCACAGCTCACATCATACTTAATGGTGAAAGACTGAAAACTTTCCCACTTTGATCTGTAACAAGATAAGTATGTCCACTGTCAGCACAGTTACTCAATACTATATAGGAAGTTCTAGACAGAGAAGTTAGGCAACAAAAATAAATAAAAGGCACTAAATGCAAAGGAAGAAGGAAAACTTTGACTGTTTGTATATGACATGATCCTATACATAGAAAGTCCTGAAAAATCTATAAGAAAGTAACTAGATCTAAAAAATGGATTTAGTAAACTGTCGGGGTACAAGGTCACCACGCAAAAATCAGTAGTGTTTCTATACACTAGTAATGAGCAATCTGAGGAGTAAATCAAGAAAAGAATTCCATTCACAATAGCAACTAAAAGAATCAAATATCTAGGAATAAAGATAACCAAGGATGTAAAGCACTTGTACAAGAAAACTAAAATTATTTCTAAAAGAAATCAAAGAAGACCCAAATAAATGGAAGGATATTTCATGTTTGTAGATTGGAAGGCTAAATTTCATTAAGATGTCAAATCTATCCAAAATGATTGATAGATTCATTGCAATCCCTATCAAAATTCCAAAAGTCTACTTTGCAGAAATGGAAAAGCCAATTGTAGCAGTTTGGCATTGTTTATGAATTCAAAAATAGATATTGGATTATGTTTGTAAACTAGTCTGTACCTAGTGGAAAGAGCTTGGCTCTCGAGTTAAAAAAAAAACCCAGCTCTGCCATGTGCCAATTATGCCATTGGGCAATGTACTTAAACCCTATTGGCTTCAGTTCTTCTTCTGTACAATTAAATATTAGTGTACGCCTCACAGTTCTGGTGAGGATTAGAGAGAAAATACGAAGAGTAAATCTCCTCTTGGTATTGCAGAGATTGCAAACTCAGATCTGGAAGACAAGCATATCTCACACTGTGTTTTTTATTTTTTTGTTTTTAATTGAATTAGGTGCCAACACTTAACAACTGGGAGATTTTATATATAACCAAAATTTCTGGCTTCTTTTGACAAGTTTGAAGGTCTGGCAGTAGTCAGGTGAAATTAGCAACAAAAGGCTGGAGTGGAGTAATAGCTGTTCCACAGATGGGACATGAGCTTCCCAGTGCCACAGTCCCCCATTCTGCATTTGTTTCTTCTGGCATAACTTATTGACTCACCTGTCTGATCTCTGTGAAATTTAAGCCTGCAATGCCTGTTCTATTGATGGAGTCTTCATAAGGGAAAATTATTGTAAAGAATCTAGGTGTTCCCTTTACTGTTTAATTTTCACTAGAAATCTTGCTTCTTTTCTGGAGACACAGAGGGTATTTTCTGCCAATAGATGCCTTTTTCCTTTTAAGTTTCATAAGAGATTTAGGGGACACAGGGGTGGTAAGATGACAGTGTGGTAATAAAGATATTGCAATATAGATGTTGCAACTACGCCAATCAAATCTATTTTAGGAGTGACTCAGAAAGAAGGGAGAGAGGTGAATAAAAGTACCAACCTGGGAATCCAGCATCTGTTAAGAAGTTGTGGGCTGGTGGCTGGGGACCTCATGAGGAATTGCAATTTGGCAGACCACTTTATCTCCTTCCCTGGGGTTGGCATGGGTCCTATTTAAACTCAGCTCTCTGAACACCTCTTGTTAAATCATTGACTGCGAGTCCTGAAGAGTTGCAAAAGGGTAGTGGCTTTCTAGACACCTTGACTAGAAACCTGCATTGTACAAGAGAAAAGCCCTGGGACTAGAGACTGAAGCTCTGAAGACTTCACTCCTGGCTTTTGATCTGTCACTGAATATTCTATCTCCTTTGCAAGTCACGTAGCCTGCTTAGGATGTTTTTGTCATCCTATCTCAGAAGAGGCTCCTTCTGATTGAACTCTAATGATACAATTTATGTGAATAAACACACACTGGAAAGGATAAAAGAGAGTCCAGATGTGTCACCCTTATGAGACATGTAATTTATTGTGAGGATCCATGCAGATGGGACGAAACTCTCAGTCCAGGGCCATGGGTGACAAGGGACAGTGCTTTGGGGCTCATCACTACAGCATCTGCAGAAAAACCAGGACTATGTGCCAGGAGATGGTTGGAGGCAGAAATTTATTACTCTATACTTCCAGGAAGTACAACAGGCCATAGTGGTCTACTAAGTAGCCAGTTGGGAGTTGGAAGGTGGCTTTGCAATAGGAGTACAACCCCATCAGGGATGATGGAAGGAACTTGGAAGGAACTTGGCCCACCAAAAGAACTTGTAAGGAGGAGGCTTATCAAATGGGAAAAGGGCAGAGGTTTGGATTCAACTGGGAAGAAAGGCAGGATGTTAATAGGCAAAGAATAATTAGAAAGAAATTCATTTATTGAGTCCCTATAAAACATTTGGAGGATGAGAGGACTTGAAAACGTTTGATATAAGAACATATAAAGAAAGCAGTGATATGTAGCTTGGAAAGAGGAAGAAGAGGGAGAAACTACTTGGGACCATCTTTAAACACAATTCATATCACGGGGAAAAGGAATTTGACTAGCCACAAATGGAGATTTAAGACTAATGGCAGAAGTTACAGGTATACTGATTTTTTTCTCCTTCACTCACTCATTTATTTAATATTTTATTTATCCATAGCAATTGAGTTTAGACTCAGAGTTATATACTTGTATTAAATCTCAACTCTGTCATTAACTAGCTATGCAATGTTAGGCAATTTACTTAACTTTCAGTCTCATTTTCATATTCTGTTAAAATAGGGATAAAAATAATATTTAGCACAAGTATCTGCTTTGAGGATTAAATTAGTCAATGCAGGGAAAGAATAAGTACTCAATAACTGTTAGCTATTATTATTATTCCACAACCACTTATTGAGTACAGGCTGCTTGTTAGATTCTGTACTGGGTATTGGGTCTACAAAGTTAAATAGAGCACAGTCACTCCTCAAGGACCTTCCCCAAAGAAAAAAGTCTACATCCAGAGAGGAGATCAAATTCTCATCAGCAGCTGTTCTCAGACAGAGGCTGTGATGGCTAGGCTAATGTGTCAACTCGGCCAGGTAATTGTGCCCAGCTGTTGGGTCCAGCAAGCCTGGGGCTAATTGCATCTGCATCAATCAGCAAGATTGGATGAAGAATGGATGACGCTGTTATCCATTCAGTTGACTGCTTATAAAAGGGAACTGATTTCAACATTCGGAGAGAATTTCCCAGCTCGT
>PVKH010047459.1:0-10293 GCA_004027955.1 Chaetophractus vellerosus | reverse complement strand
AAGAACAAGCAGAAAGGGGGGATGGGATATGTAACAAAAAAAAAATTTTTTTTTAAAAGGTGAGTGTCTTAACCTAAGGTCTCTTCCAGACCCAGTTCAGTTTTAACATGCCCAAATAAACAGAGAATTCGGCCTAAGACCGTGGAGTTTGGATCCCAGAGGAACTTCCCCATGACCTCCATGTGCAGCAAGAAAACAATGAATGCAAACCAGCTTCACGGGTACTTCACATGGTTGCTTGCTGCTCTTGGGGGCCGCTAGGGTCTCCTTTGGATCCCACCTCTGGCACTATATTCTGTAAAAGATTAACTGAGGCAATTTAAAATTTTAGCATACTGTATTTGGGCAATAAATAGTTTTCAAATCAGGCAGCACCAAACTGAAAGTGGTTAGGAATGCCATTGAGGGAGAGGAAAGGGAAGCTTATGGAGGGCAAACGCGGAAGCGAGCGAAAAAATGTTCTGATTGGGTTGCTAAACTACATTGTCTTATTTGGGCAGTTTTGGAAATCCCTTTTTAAGGTATCTATTTTTGATTGTCTAGCATTAAGATTTTATTTTTTAGTTTTATAGGTATTTACAGAAAGGCTGCCTCTCAACTTTCTCTGCTACTTGGGTTTGTCAGTCAGGGACAGGCCAAGGTGAGTTACATCAGATTAATGGACTTCTGAATTTTATTTTAATATTTTCCCCTTTTTTGGTCATCTCAGTTCTGAAAGATTGACCAAAACTTGAGTTTAACATCACAGTTAAGGTTTATTACAGTGAAAGAAGCAGGTGAAGTCTGGAGCAGTGCGTGTGCATGCTTCCTTGTGTTCACTCCCTTCCGTGAAGGCTCACACGGTGCACACTGCTTCCCCAGCAATGAAAATGCAGCAGCATGTGTACATGTTGCCCAGAGATGCTCATGAGAGACTCTGCACGTTCCAAGAATGTAGCATGGTGTAGCGATGAGGTACATAGCAAGGAAATGGACTCTTGAGGCTGCACAGATGGCAAGATCCATGTACCTTATGAATGTGTGGCTTTTAAAAGAGATTGGAAAATAACGTTAATGGTGAATGTTTGCTATTGGCTGCATATGCCAGAATTAAATGATCTCAGGAAATAATTGTCCAATTTGCAAGCAGAAAGGGTAAGAAATTTGGAGCCTTGAAACATTGGTAAGACCTGTTTTTATACATAACCCAGACATTAAGAGCTAATACTGAGAAAGACTTAGGTACAAGTCTGTTAAAATTGAGGCAAAGATCAGTCTATAAAGGTGTGACCTACACAACTGCTAGTGATACATTTGTCAATGGATGAATATGCCTGGAGCAAAGAACAGATGAAGGATGTGGCAGGCAGTGAACCTTTCATTTGAATGATGTTTCTCATTTTAAGGGGATAGCTTTTCTTTTCAAGATGAGTAGCCTCCTGTGTTAACTACCACTTGAAACTGAGTGGAATTTAGCAGATAAGAAGCCTACTAACTATTTTAGAGCATTATATTGCCAAAGGAACTGTGAATCTGGATAAAATAATGCTATGACTGTTTGATACTTAAAATGGCCCTTGTATCCCTCATCATCTGAGAGTAAGTAGAACTGAAAAAGCTGCATATTTCCCAAGGAATACTCCCTAACCTGTCTTAGAAGTGACCAATACAGATAATAGAAAGGGTGCAGTCAGACTACAGAAAGCAGTGAACAGAGGAATTCCTTCCAGAGAGCTGAATAAGTGTTTAACTAGAAGAATGTCCATCCAGAAGGATTTCAGAATTGCTAAGGACTCCTGTGTGTTTCACATTCTTCCCCTTTCTGAATGTGTTTATTTCCATATTCCTGTCCTTGTTCAACTATTGTATGTATCTCTAGACCAAAAGATGCTAACCCCAACTTGGAAGAAACATTACTATACATCATCTAGAATTCTTGCACTTTAGCTCTGTGGCGGGACGCAATTTGTGTAATCTCAGATTGGGGGGGGTGTGGGAGGGAAGTTTTGTTACTGTGTTTTGCATGAGGGATGAATGAACAGAATATTGATGACCAGCAGGATGGACTATGAAAAACAGCACCAGTACCTTGTTCTCTCCCAGAGCCTTGCAGGTAAACCAGGCCACAAAGTTTATCTGGCTGATTAAATGTAAGTAGAGATGTTGTTACCTCCCGGGATGGAGAAGTGACAGCCCCCAGTCAGTTCTCCAGTCTTTTTTTCCCCTTCCCATACCACAGCAAGTGATTTCATTCCAGTGATGCAGATACAACATAGTAGAGTTGCCACCGGCTTGAGTCTCTGAGAGACTCTGTGGAGCAGAGCTCCCCTGCCAGCCTATATTGTACATCTAGCAAGATTTAGAATTGAACTTTTATTTTCAATCTTGCTTATCCCAGCATATTCTGAGTTCTACACCTACAAAGCAAGGGACATCAGATTGACACCAGAAGAAACAGTGGCTGCTAGAAGATGGCAAAGCCAAGTTCTGAAGGAAAATGATTTTGTACTGAGAATTTGTAACTATCCAAATTATTAGTGCAGTTGTGAAGGAAAAATATTTTCAGACATTCAGAAATTTTATCTAACACCCTTTATGAGGAATTACTTGAGGCCATTGTACCACAAAGTAAAATGAAAACTGAGGAAGATATGGGGTACAGTGTAACCAACCAAGAAGTCTAGTGAAAAGAACTCCTAGTATTAAAAAACCTTGCAACAGACCTACCTACAAAGCAATTAGCCCAAATTATAAGACCTCAGTGGGCTTTAAGAAGAAATCGTCAAGAAAATATATGGAGTTAATTCTCAGACATACACAGAATAAATAAAAAGCTGAAATAAATTAACAAAACGAAAACATGATTCTTTCTTTAAAAAATATATAAAAAAGGCAATCAAATCCCAGGAAGAACTAAAATATTTAAAGGAAGCCACAATCCAAATATGAAGCAAACTCACATATGGCATACATTTAATCATTGTGGAGTATAACCCAGGAGAATCCATTTGACCTTAGGAAATTCTCCACTGAATGACACAAGGAACATTACAAGGAACATAGAAAAGGAAATAGAATCGTAGCATACAATGGAAATACACAGCCACAGTAGTGTAAAAACTTTTATTGGTTTTCAGTATTTAGAATCAAACTGCAAACAAAGCACAGAATACTTAATTATGGTTACAAGACAATATAAATACTTTGACAGTAGAAGCTGGGCTGTGGAATAGAAAGATGTAGGTAAGTTTAGATTTTAACATCTTCATCTTACAAAGTGGGATTCAAAAGGTAGCAGTAACAGTTTATGGATCAAGAAATAGACATTTAAGTATCTCATTTTAAATTATAGAAGTTAATAAAGGAACAAAAACGGTAAAATAACTTAAAAATTGGAAGAGGAGAGGGGAAAGTGACTAGGATAAGAGACCTTGACCTCAGAAGATAGTGTTTGAAGTTGATAATTCAAGGAATGGCATCATGTGGGCTGGTGGAATTGTTGGGTGCTCCAGATTCTCCAAGGAGGCTCCCTCATGCTTCCAACCAGGAGCCGTTAGAACTAAGAACCAGGTCTAGAGGCCAGGGACTGCAGAGGCACCCAGAGAGGGAGGAAAGGCTATTACACATTTTCCAGTCGGAGGACAGGACAGCCCTGGCGAGAGTTTTAATGAGGGCTGCTTCACAGGACTTGATAGGCCTCCAAGTGGCACCCCAGGAGAACTGATGGGTTCTCCAGATTATAGAGGTCATGGCTCATGGCTTAGTGGGACCCAGGGATAAAGCCATAGATGCTTCTTAGAAGGAATGGGAAAGCATGGGAACTGCCCAGATGTTATATATAGATGTCTTGTTGAAGAACTACATAGCAACTTGGTCATATGTGTAAGACTTTCATTTCTAAGCCTGATCATAACAGCTTTTTTTTAAGCATGTGAAAAAGCCCTAAATGTTTTTGAGAGAGGTGACCAGAAGAGAGTGCCCAGGGCTTAGTCCTTTTCTTTTAGAATGGGCTCACTGATTAGAATTCCACCTTTTCTCTCTTGAATATCATTCATATCATTTGCCCTGTCACTGAGAAAATATCACTTTTATCTTTAACGTGATTGGAATTTTTAAATTAAAATTTATTTTGCTTATTTAATAGGAGAAAGGTCATATCTTTATTTTATTTTTCACAGAATTTACTTACTGGTGGTATTTACTTTGTGGATTGTTTACTTATCTTAACATTGCTGTCACGTAAACAAAAAAATAAATTGTTGCTTAAACATAGCTTTTGGAGATATGGAAGTTTAACCAACAGAAGTAGAAGTAAAGCATTTAAAGGTAGAGTAGCTCTCCCCTAATGATATAATAGTTCAAGGCAGTGATCATCAGTGACATCTAAATCACGCACAGAAAAAGATAACTAATTGTCCTGGGTCTGCTGATGAAGCAGTCAGGTGAAAAAAAATTTAACCCCAATCTGATCAAGCCTCTAGATCTAGTTTGCAAAATATATAGGGCTCAGAGGAACATGTTAAACAACTTAATGGGAATGCAATTAGCAAAACTCCAGGCTATAAGAAGTTTGATGGGTTTCCTCATCAAAATATTTCAAGGGGATGGAGGGGAAAACCTATAGATAAAAAGAGACTTTAACATTTCACCCAATCTCAGTGTGTAGGCTTTTTTTCAATCCTAATTGAACCAACAAGTTTTTGTTTTTTTTTTTAATGTTGGACAATTGGAGGATTTTGTACATTACAGATATTTGATGATATTAGGGTATGAATAATTTTAGGTAGAATGGGATGTCGTTGTGTTTTTTTAAAAATGTCTTACATTTTAAAGACACTGAAATATTTATAGATGTAGTTATAATAATTAATTTTCTTTGAAATAAGTGGGGGTTACATGGAGGTATAAATGAAGTTGGCCATGGGTTGACGACTGATAAGGCTCAGTGATAGGCATGTGGGTGTTGAGTGTACTGGTCTCTACTTTTGTATGTATTTGAACTTTTTATAACAAAAAGTTTGTTTTGTTTTTGTTTTTTTTAATGGGTAATAAGGAGCAAGACTAGGTAGTCTTCAGAGAATGTAGGGGTTTTTTTGTTTTGTTTTTTGCTTTTTATAATACAAGTTAGCCTCAGAGTACGAATTTGTATAAGATAGATAAGCTGTTGTTTTAGTCCTACAGAAGTAGTTTACAATTATAAAAGTCTCTCTGTATCCCCATGGTATGAACTGTAGCCTGGATTTCAGTGTCTGTGTATAGTACACCTGGTATACCCAAACCTACTTTGTGCCATTCCTTTTGCTCCCTTCGAATAATTGCATTGATGCCTTAGTCCCTCCATGTAACATTACTGGGACATTGTTTAAAACCATGCCTTGTGTTAGGGTTCTATCTGTCACAGGTCAGAAGCACTCTTGACTTAAAGTGGGAGCCAAAAAGCAGGTAACTGGCCATTAAAATCGTCATTTAAATGCAGTAAATGCAGGACTGTACTATCAGTTGTTTGCACAAAGACTGGGGAAAATATTTATACCAGAGCTAAAGAGAAGATCCTAAAAGATCCTGGGGGGGGAGGGGGGGCTGAATCACAAAGGAACAGAAATCAAAGCAGCATCAGACTTAACAACAATTAACAGTTTTTTCACGGGTCATTCAAAATGTAATTTGAGTGGTTGAGGCAAGATTGTGGCAGACTAAGGAGCTCCAAGGGTCAGCTCATCCTACAGTGCAGTTAGTAATCCCCGAGAGCTGTCTAAAGCACCTGTTTGGGGGGCCCAGGAGACCAGAAGAGCATCTTGCCACATCTGCAGTGAAAATTTGTGAGTAGAGCACTCCATGCCGTGGAGGCTGGTGCCCATCCCCCACTGATGGTGCAAACCACCTGGGGAGCTATTCCCTGGATGGAGTTGGAAGCTACATTTCCCAAAAACGGGAGGAAGAGATGGTTAGGCACTGACTTCAGCTGTTAAGTGAATTCGGCTGGCTAAAGTCTAATCCTAAGAACAGCTAAAGTTTGAACCTGTCCAAGTCAGAAAGAGACCAGTAGCCTCCATTTTAACTCCACCCTGGCATGAGGAGAAACAGAGCTGATTAACAATCACAGAAACAGTAGGGACTAGTTTCTTCCCACGGAGATCAGATTGGAGATCAGATTGCAACCGTAGCCTAGGTTCCAGCCCCACCCCTGGCAGGGAGGAAGCTGGGGGGACCTGCACCAGCCTCTCCAGGCAACTAGTAGCTTTTGGCCCACATGGACTGGATTGTTGGACACTTGTGGCTCCATCCCACCCCCAGTAGAAGAGGAGAGGAGCTGTGTTTCCTCAGCCTCTCTGGGCAGCTGCAGGTGCTTTCAGCCTGCAGAGATTGGATTATTGGGCACCTGTGGCTCCATTCCCAACCCCCAATAGGTTAGGATGGGAACAGTATGTCCTCAGCCTCAGGGCAACTACAGGTGCTTTTGCCCACAGGGCTTAGATTGTTGGGCACTCTTGAGGCTCTATCCCCACCACTGGCAGGGGAAGAGGGGAGCCGGTGCTTCATCAGTCTGCCTGGGAAACTACGGTCAGTTTTGACCCACATGGCTTAGTTTGCTGCCCACACCTGAAGCTCCATTCCTGTCCCAGGCAGAGGAGGAAGGGGCATGAAGCTTCAACAATCTCTCTAGGCAAGCCTGAATGGCTTGGATTATGGCACATGACTGCAGCTTTCTCCCTTCCCCTGGCAGGGGAGAAAGGTGGGAGAAGCTTCATTGGATCCTGGGATAACACAGGCAGCTTCACCTCCACAGTTTACAGTACCAACTGCATCCTCAGCTCCTACTACACAACCAGCAAGGGAGAAAGGGAGCTGAAGGGATGAAAAAGAGCTGAAAAAATTCAGATTGGCTAAACACATCCCACTATAAAGTTCCAAATTAAGTTGGGCCAAGTATCAAAGAGGGGTTATAGTACAAAGCCAATCAAAAAGCCCTAGACTAAAGAAAGAAACTGTGCCCAGAATAAATACATCTAGTAAGCCAGTTGCCAAGGCAACAACAAAAAAATTACAGTCCATACCAAGAAACAGGAAGATATGGCCCAAAGAAACAGGTTAAGTCTCCAGATGACATAAAGGTGTTGAGGCAACTAATCATAGATGTTCAAACAAATCTGCTTAATATATTCAATGAGATGGCTAAAGAGATTATGGATATTAAGACACTGAGCACAAAGAAATTGAAAGCATACATAGAAAAGTATTAGATCTTATGGGAATGAAAGGCCCCATAAATAAAATTTAAAATACAGTGGAGGGAATATATGTGGTTCAAGCCATTGAGTGCTCGCCTCCCACATGGGAGGTCCCAGGTTTGGTTCCCAGTGCCTCCTGAAAAACAACAATAAAACAAACAAACAAAAAACAACTCAAAGAATTAGATGTGGCTCTGGAGTTGAGCGCCAGCTTCCCACATATGAGATCCAAGGCCTGTCCCCAGGAGAAGGAAAAGGATAAGGAGCAGAAGGAATATTTGAAGAAATAATGGTAGAAAATTTCCCAACCCTATTGAAGGACATGGATATCCATGCCCAGGAAGCACACTGTACTCCCATCTGAATAAATCTGAATAGACCTACTTTGAGACACATACTAATCAGGATGACAAATGTGAGAGATAAAGAGGTAATCCTGAGAGCAGCAAAATAAAAGTGATGCATCACATACAAGGGATGCCCAATAATATTGATTGCTGGTTTCTCATCAGAAACCTCGGAGGCAAGAAGGCAGTGGTGTGATATATTTAAGATACTGCAAGAGAAAAACTGCCAGGCAAGAATCTGATATTCAGCAAGAGTGTCTTTCAAAAATGAGGGCAAGTTTAGAATATTCACAAATAAACAAAAACAAGAGAGTTTAACCAAGAGACCAGATTTGCAGGAAATACTAAAGGGAGTGCTACAGTCTGAAAAGAAAAGACAGGCATGAAAGGCTTGGAAGACGGTCTAGAAATGAGGATTCTATCAGTAAAAGTAATTAAAAGTATAAAAGGTTGGTGAAAATAAGATGACCATGATAAAACCCAAGGGTCAAAATGGGTGAAGTAAGAACTGCCTTTACAGTAATAACATTGAATGTTAATAGATTAAACTCCCCAATCAAAAGACACAGACTGGTAGAATGGATAAGAAAACATGAGACATCTATATGCTGTCTACAAGAAACTTACCCAAGGATACAAATAGATTGAAAGTGAAAGGCTGGAAAAGGGTATTCCACACATGCAGTAACCAAAAAATAAATAAACAAAAAGCTGGAGTAGCTATACTTATCTATGAAGTAGACATTAAAAGCAAAGCTCTTATGAGAGACAAGGAAGTACATTATATATTTTTAAAGGGGGCAATTCACCAGGAAGAAATAACAGTCATAAATATATATGCACCTAACCAGGAGGTCCCAAAATACGTGAGGCAAACACTGGCAAAACTGAAGGGAGAAATAGATGTCTCTATAATAATAGTTGGAGACTTCAATACACTACTCTTATCAATTGGAAAGAACATCTGGGCAGAGAATCAATAAAGAAACAGCTTGAATAATTGATAAACAGACTAAACCTAATAGACATTGTGGCAGTTTGGCATTGTTTATGAATTCCAAAAATAGAAATTGGTTTGTGTTTGTAAACTGGTCTGTTCCTCTGGGCATATTAGACTGTATTAGATTCAGAGATTTTACTTTTACTTGATAAATTAAGGTTTGAATTTTGATTTTGCCATGTCAGTAGGACGTTGAGTCCCCTTGGTGGGGAGGAGACTCACAGAGAAAATGACACAGAAGAGGAGAGAGTTGGAGTTTTGGATGCTGGAGCTCCAGGGAGAGAGGCAAGCCCTTCACCCCATAGTTTGCAGCTGAAGAGACCAGAGTCCTGAACAACTGAGAAAGCCTGGAAAGAAACAAGCCCTGGGGAGAGAGAGACAAGCCTTATGCTAGCCTATAGCTGAGAATGGAAGGAGCTGAGACCACAGAGCCTTAAGAGGGAAGAGGAAGTCTGAACCCTCACAGAGACTGGCGGCCATCTTGCTCCAAGACATGGCAACAGACTTTGGTGAGGAAAGTAACTTACACTTTATGGCCTTGTGACTGTAGGCTTGTACCCCAAATGAGTACCCTTTATAAAAGCCAACAGAGTTCTGGTACTTTGCATCAGCACCCCTTTGTCTGACTAATACAGAATTATACAGAACATTATACCCCAAAACAACAGGATATGCATTCTTCTCAAGTGCTTATGGATTTTTCTCCAGGATAGACCGTATGTTGGGTCACAAAGTAAATTTCAATAAATTTAACAAAATTAAAATTATACAAAGTACTTTCTCTGATCATAATGGAATAAAGTTGGAAATCAACAACAGGCAGAAAAAGGGAACATTCACAAATATATGAAGATTAAACAGCACCTCTTAAATAATCAATGGGTCAAAGAAGAAATTGTGAGAAAAATCAATATCTCAAGACTCATGAAAATGAAAACAAAACATATCAGAACCTATGGGATGCAGTGAAGGCAGTGCTGAGAGGGAAATTTATAGCCCTCTCTGCTTACATTAAAGAAGAAAAAGCTAAAATCAATGACCTGACTAAACAGCTGGAGAAACTAGGAAAAGAACAAACTATTCCCAAAGCAAGCAGAAGGAATGAAATAAAAAAATATCTGAGGCAGAAATAAATGAAATTGATGACAACACCAAAAAAATAAATAAAATTAACAAAACCAAAAGTTGGTTCCTTGAGAAGATTAATAAAATTGATAAACCCTTAGCTAGACTGACAAAGAAAAAAAAGAGTAAATGCAAATAAAATCAGAAATGAACATGGGGACATTACTACTGACCCCACAGAAATGAAAGACATTATAAGAGTCTATGAACAGGGCCCGGCTAGATAGCTCAGTGGATAAAGAGCGCGCTGGGGTACCACATGGGAGGCCCCGGGTTTGGTTCCCGGGGACCTCTCCAAGCGGGCAGACGGCCTTGAGAAAGGCAGGCCGCCGTGGGCGGGGCAAAAGCCGATGTGGGCAGGGCAGGAAGCCTCCACGGGCAGGGCAGAGCCCCCACGGGCATGGCAAAGTCACCCGTGAAAAGCGGAGCTGCTGCCTGCGAAGCGGAAGCCGGGCAGCCCACAAAAACATGGAGGACTGCTGCCCGCAAAACATGGAGCGGAGCCACCCGTGAAAACGGAATGGAGCCACCCTCGAGCGGAACGAGCCGCCGCCGCAGAGGGCCGACTCGGCGCGTCGCCGCAAAGACGGGGGGAGACAAGAAGCAGACATAG
>PVKH010047458.1:0-10290 GCA_004027955.1 Chaetophractus vellerosus | reverse complement strand
CCGTGGGCAGGGCAAGCTGTCTGCAAGCAGGCAAGGCCGCCACGCGGTGAGCTGACTCGGCGGGTCGCCGCAACGGGGGAAGACAAGCAGACACAGAAGAAAGCAAAAATGAACACAGCAAAAGCAAGCAGAAAAGGGGCGGATATATAATAAAAAAAAAATTAATTAGAGAAGTTGTAGATTTACAGAAAAATCATGTGAAAAATACAGTGTTCCCATATATCCCCCCTATTGTTGACACTTTACATTAGTGTGATACATTTGTTACAACTGATGGAAGAATATTAAAATTGTACTATTAGCTATAGTCTATAGTTTACGTTAGGTGTATTTCTCCCCATATAACACCCTATTATTAACACCTTGCATTAGTGTCTTACATTTGTTATAATTCATGAGGGAACATTTTTTTTACTTGTACCATTAAATATAGTCCAATACATTTCAGTGTGTTACACAGTCCTATGTTTTATTTTTAATTTTTATTCTAGTAACATAAACATAAAGTTTCCCCTTTTAACCACATATACATATATACTTCAGTGCTGTTAATTACACTCACAATATTGTGCTACCATCACCACCATCCATTTCCAAAACTTTACAATCAACCTATATAGAAATTCTGTACAAAATAAGCATCAACTCCCCATTCTCTACCCTCACCCTAGCCCCTGGTAACCAACATTCTAGATTTTAACTTTATGAGCTTACTCATTCTTTTTTACTCCAACTATTTCTGCCTGTATTACCAAAGCTCTATCTACACCTTGGCTCCCACTGCTACTGCCATCTGAAAGACTGTATCCTCTGTCCTTTCCTTCCTCCATCTCCAGCTTCTGAGTGAAAATCAAGCACATATGAGGCTGATTGGCAGAGCCCAGATCATGTGCTTGTGTCCTAGCTGCAAGGGAGACTGGTAATACAGGTCTATAGCATTTTCAGCTCCTAGAGGGACATATTCTTTGCATCCCAATAAGAGTTATAATGTGGATTAGCCCCCGAACGCAGAAAGGGTTGCAGATTCTTGGTGACCAAAATAAATGGAAAATGCCCAATAAGGACTTATATGTGTAAGACTTACTTATATACTTTCTAGAGGATATTCTCATGTTTTTTTTTCATGTGGGGGCAGAGTGAATTTACAGATCAGTTATGGTCTTGAGCCGTGTGGTTTGGTCCAAATGCATCATCCTATTACAGGTCACCTTTCCTTACACAGAAAGTTAGTAGTTTATCAGACTGCATTTTAGACCTGTAGGATCCCAATTCAACCTAAACAACCGTAAATATGGGTGTTATGAAGTGCTTTTTCACAATGAAGTACAGATGCTCATTACATATTTTTTGAATGTGTGAATGAAGGCCTGTTGTCCTTCTCCAGAAGACAACACGTATTTGAAAGTTCGTTCAGTCAATGAACTAAATTTTCTTTTGTGAGAAGGAATGCCCTAAAAATATATGTAAACTTTGGGGATGTGAAGAGAAACTTGATCATTTGCAAGCTGATAGACAGTTAGAGTAGGTAAATAATGAAATCGATAAAGCAGTAATAATTAATGATGATCTCAACTGTGTGCTGCACTATGACTCTCAGTGAAGGGCAGTCCCAGAAGTGAAACAGAAAAATGATGTTCCAGTGAGTGAGTCAATCCATGTGTAAAGCCATACAGTATTGCCTTTAGCCTCCCCCTGTGCCTATGTGACAGTTCCCAGGGAAGCAGATTTAAAGCAGTGGGCACAGTCACAAATATGCACTGAAAATGAGACCAGGAGCTGGAGAGCAGTTGCAGCACTTTGCAGGCTTTAGTAGAATGTGCATCACTTTTCCAGCACAGACTATTTAGTAACATACGATCCTTGTTGGAAAACCTTTCCATTTCCATAATTAGAAGTTATCCTCATCCAAATTTGCATTAGGGCACATGGGACTTGACTGTATATTTATCTCAATCCAATTTTCAAACAAGTATTTAATTTGTGTTTACTGCACTTAAGAAGCTAAAATCTCATTATGACACTTTTCTAAATCTCTTTGAAACACTTTTCAACTTTGAAACTGAGGGACAAGACAAAAATTGTCAGAGTTGCTCAGTTATTATATAATAACAGTGAGGATAAATTCCAGATTTTTCTGAACCATAGGTCAGATTTAACCAGTATTTTGTCTCACTATGGCACGGAGAAGTTTGAATGAAAATTTAGAACCAAAAAGATAGGAAAAGTCATATATTTCCCTTTTCTTACCAATTTGTGAAGTTGGTATGGATGAGGTAGTGTTTCAGGAGTTATCTGATAAGAACAACATGGATTGGAGAAATGGTTTAAGGTCAGACATTCCAGGGACCACGTTTGTCAAAGCGCATTATAATTTTAAAGCGTACATAGTATACCTGGAGTTCTTAGGTATAGGGGGGTAAATAAAGCCCCTGAATTTCTATGCAAAAGTTTGTGATTCCATGAATATGTATATCCTTTGTCTGCATTGAAGATCTACAATTTCAATAACATTCTCAAGTGTCCCATGAAACTAGAAACAGTTGAGAATCACTAATGACAATCCATCATTATTATTTGTGGATTCCATATTTGTGAACTTATTTTTAAAATTTATTGGTAACCCACAAATCAATACTCCTTAGCACTTTAGCAGTCATTTGGGGACATGTGCAGAGTGTCAAAAAATTTGAGTCACCTGATGTGTACATTCTGAGCTGGGGCTGAGCAAGGCACTGCTCCAGTTTTCATTCAATAAGCACAAGTCCCTTTTTGTGCTATATTTCGTCCAGTTTTTTTTTTGCTGTTTAAAATGTTCCCAAACATGCTTGCTTCAGCAGCACATATACTAAACTTGGAATGATACAGAAAAGATTAGCATGGCCCCTGCACAAAGATGGCGTGCAAATTCATGAAGCATTCAATGTTTTTCAGGAACTTTTGGTCTACACGATTGAACTGCTGGGCACCTGTGGGTCCAACCCCAACCCCTAAAGGGCAGAAGGGACAGGACTCCCTCAGACTCTCAGGGCAACTGCAGGAGCATTCACACAGATTAGATTGTTGGACACTCCAGAAGGTCAATCCCCTCCCCTGACAAGGAAGAAGGGAAGTTGATGTTACATCAGTCTATCTGGGCAACTGTGGTCATTTTAGACCTCCATGGCATAGATTATTGCCCACACCTGCAGTTCCATCCCTGTCCTAGGCAGGGGAGGAAGGGGTATGATGCTTTATCAGTCTCTCTGGGTAATTACAAACAGTCTTGGCCTGCACAATTTGGATTATTGCACGCGGCTGTGGCTCTGGCCCTACTCCTGGCAGAGGAGAAAGGTGAGAGAAGCTTCATCAGTCCCTGGGGCAATGTGGGCAGCATCAGCCTCCACAGTTTACAGTACAAACTACATCGTTGGCACCTACTACACAACCAGCAAGCAGGAAAGGGCAAGAAAGCCCTAAACTAAAGAGAGAAACTGTGTCCAGAATAAATACATCTGGTAGGCCAGAAGTCAAGACACCAACAAAAAATTACAATCCATACCAAGAAACAGGAAGTTATGGCCCAGTCAAAGGAACAAGATAAGCCTCCAGATAACATAAGGAGTTGAGAGAACTAATCATAGATGTTCAAACAACTTTCCTTAATAAGTTCAATGAAATGGCTAAAGAGATTAAGGATGCTAAGAAGACCCTGGGTGACCCCAAAGAAGAATATGAGAGCATACATTGCAAAATAGTAGATCTTATGGAAAGGAAAGGCCAATAAATGAAATTAAAAATACACTGGAAAATAAAAAAAACAAACAAAAACAAATACACTGGAGGCATAAAATATCTGATTTGAAAGAAAAGAAAGGATTTGTGAGCTTGAAGACATGGCCTCCAAAAGCAAACAAACAAAAGAACAGATGAAGAAAATAATGGAAAAAAATTGAACAGGGTCTCAAGGAACTAAATGACAGCAAGAGATGTGCAAACATATGTGTCATGGGTGTTCTAAAAGGAAAAGAGAAAGGAAAAGGGGCAGAAGGAATATTTGAAATAATAATGGTAGAAAATTTCCTAACACTATTGAAGGACGTAGATATCCATGTCCGAGAAGCACAATGTACTCCCATCTGAATAATGTGACTAGACCAACTCGAAGACACCTGTTAATCAGAATGTCAAATGCCAAAGACAAAGAAAGTAGTCTGAGAGGAGAAAGAGAAAAGTGATGCATAACATATAAGGGATACCCAATAAGAATAAGTGCTGATTTCTCATCAGAAACCAAGGAGGCAATATGGCAGTGGTGTGATATATTTAAGCTACTGCAAGAGAAAAACTGCCAGCCAAGAATCTTATATCCAGAAAGATTGTCTTTTAAAAGTGAGGGTGAGTTTAGAATATTCACAGATAAACAGAAACTGAGAGAGTTTGTAACCAAGGGACTGGCTTGGCAGGAAATACTAAAGGGAGTGCTACAGCCTGAAAAGAAAAGATAGGAGAGAGAGGCTTGGAAGAGAGTCTAAAAATGAATATTATATCAGCAAAAGTAACTAAAAGTGTAAAAAGAGTGGTGGAAATAAAATATGACAGATAAAACCCAAAAGTCAAAATGGGTGAAAAAAAAATTGCCTTTACAGTAATAATGTTGAATGTTAATGGCTTAAACTCCCTAATCAGAAGACACAAACTGGCAGATTGGATAAGAAAATATGAACCATTGATATGCTGTCTACAAGAGACTCACCTTAGACCCAAGGTTAATAGTAGACAGAAAGTGAAAGACTGCAAAAAGATATTTCATGCATGCAGTAACCAAAAGAAAAAAACAAAACAGCTAGAGTGACTATACTTATGTGAGATGAAATAAACTTTAAAATCAAAGATGTTATTAGAGACAAAGAAGGACATTATATATTAATAAAAGGTGCAATTCACCAGGAAGAAATAACAATCATAACTGTATATGCATCTAACCAGGATGCCCCAAGATACATGAGGCAAACACTGCCAACCTTAAGGGAGGAATAGATATCTCTACAATAAAAGTAGGAGATTTCAATACACCACTCTCAGCATTGGATAGAACCTCTGGGCAGAGGAACAATAAAGAAACAGAGAGCTTGAATAATAAGATAAATGAACAAAACCTAATAGACGTATATAGAACACTGCACCCCAAAAGAGCAGGAAATACATTCTTCTCAAGTGCAAATGGATCTTTCTTCAGGATAGACCATATATTGGGTCAGAAAGCAGATCTCAATAAATTCAACAAGATTGAAATTATATAAAGCACTTTCTCTGATCATAATGGAATAAAATTTGAAATCAACAAGTGACAGAAAAAGGGAAAATTCACAAATATATAGAGATTAAACAACACACTCTTAAATAATCAGTGGGTCAAAGAAGAAATTTCAAGAGAAAGCAATAAATATCTTGAGATGAATGAAAACAAGAACACAACATATCAGAACCTAAGGCATTCAATGAAGGCAGTGTCGAGAGGGAAATTTATAGCCCTCAAGGCTTGCATTAAAAAAGAAGAGAGCTAAAATCAATGACCTAGGGCCCGGCTAGATAGCTCAGTGGATAAAGAGCGTGCTGGGGTACCACATGGGAGGCCCCGGGTTTGGTTTCCGGGGACCTCTCCGAGCGGGCAGATGGCCTTGAGAAAGGCAAGCCGCCTTGTGCGGGGCAGAGCCGCCGTGGGCAAGGCAAGAAGCCATCACGGGCAGGGCGGAGCCCCCACGGGCATGGCAAAGTCACCCGTGAAAAGCGGAGCTGCCTCCTGCAAACCACGGAAGCCAGGCAGACCGCAAAAAACATGGAGCGGCACCGCCCGTGAAAGTGGAGTGGGGCCACCCAGGAACGGAGGGAGCCACCACCGGGGAGGGCCAACTCGGCGTGTCACTGCAAAGATCGGGGGAGACAAGAAGCAGACATAGAAAAACACAGAAGAATGGACACACAGCAAGAGCAAGCAGAAAGCGGGGGGGGGGGGATATGTAATAAATAAAAAATAAATCTTTAAAAAAATAAAAATAAAAAAATAAAATCAATGACCTAGCTACACAGATGGAGGAACTAGAAAAAAGCAGCAAACTATTCCCAAAGCAGGTAGAAGGAGTAAAATTAAAAAGTTCAGAGCAGAAATAAATGAAATTGAGAACAACAACAAAAAAATATAGAGAATTAACAAAACCAAAAGTTGGTTCTTTGAGAAGATTAACAAAATTGACAAACCCTGAGCTAGACTGACAAAGAAAAAAAAGAGAGAAGATGCCAATAAATAAAACAAAAATGAAAATGGGGACATTACTGCTGACCCCACAGAAATAAAAGAGATCATAAGAGGATATTATGGAAAAATTCCTAGGAAAGTATGAACAACCTACACTGACCTTAAAAGAGATAGAAGGGGCCGGCTCGATAGCCCAGTGGATAGGGCGCCGGCATACGATATGGGAGGCGCTGGGTTCGATTCCCGGGGACCTCTCCTAGCGGGCAGACCGCCTTGAGAATGGCAAGCCGCCATGGGCGGGCTGGAGCCGCCGTGGGCAGGGCAAGAAGCTGCCACGGACAGGACAAGAGCTGCCACGGGCAGGCAGGTCGCCCGCGGATGGAGCACAGCCAGCCACCCGCGAACTGAAGCAAGCGCCGGCCATGAACGGACGCAGAGACCGCCCACAAGCGGGGAAAGCCGCGCCTGCGCAGTGACCACTCTCGGCGCGTCGCCGCAGCAGGGGGAAGGGGAGATATGTAATAAAATAAATAAATCTTTTTTTAAAAAAAGAGAGAGATAGAAGACCTACACAAAGCAATCACAAATACAGAGATTGAAACAGTCATCAAACATCTCCCTGAAATGAAAACCCCAGGACCAGATGGTTTCACAGGTGAGTTTGATCAAGCATTCAAAGATGATTTAATACCAATCTTACTCAAAATCTTCCAAAAAATTGGACAAGAAGGAAGGCTGCCAGACTCATTCTTTGAAGCCAATATTCCCCTAATACCAAAGCCAGGTACAGATATTATGAAAAAAGAAAATTACAGACCCATTTCCCTAATGCATACAGATGCAAAAATCCTCAACAAAATACTTGCTAACTGAATCCAACAACACATTAAAAGAATTATTCATCATGATCAAATGGATTTTATACAAGGCATGCAAGGGTGGTTCAACACAAGAAAATCAATCAGCATAATACACCACATTAATGAATCAAAGAAGAAAAATCTCATGATCCTATTGATTGATCAAGAAAAGGCATTTGACAAAATACATAATTTTTTCTTGATAAAAAATACTACAAAAGATAGGAATTGAAGGAAGCTTTCTCAACATGATAAAGTGCATATATGAAAAACCCACTGCTAACATTGTATTCAATGGTGAAAGATTGAAAACTTTCTCTCTGAAACTCAGAACAAGACAAGGATGCCGACAGTCACCACTGTTGTACAATACAGTGCTAGAGGTTCTAGCTAGAGCAGTCAGGCAAAAAAAAAAAAAAAAAAAAAAAAAAAAAAAAAAAAAAAAAAAAAAAAAAAAAAAAAAAAAAAAAAAAAAAGAAATAAAAGACATCCAAATTGGAAGGGAAGAAGTAAAACTTTTGTTATTCGCAGATCATATGATCCTATACATAGAGAGTCCTGAAAGATCTACAACAAAGCTGCTAGAGTTAATAAACTATTTCAGTAGAGTGTCCAGATACAAGATCAATACACAAAAATCAGTGGTGTTTCGATACACTATCAGGCACAATCTAAGGAGGAAGTCAGGAAAAAATTCCATTTACAATAGCAACTAAAAGATTCAAATATTTAGGAATAAACTTAACCAAAGATGTAAAGCAATTGTATTGAGAAAACTACAATGCATTGCTAAAGGAAATAAAAAAGACATAAATAATTGGAAAAACATTCCATGCTCAAGGATTGGAAGACTAAATATCATTAAGACATCAATTCTACCTAAATTGATATACAGATTCAATGCAATCCTGATAAAAATTCCACCAGCATTTTTAAAATTTATTGAAGTTTATCACTCATACATAAGCATACATGAACAATAAGTGTATAGCAATAGTTGTGACCTTACAAAACAAACATACATAACATCATACAGCCCACTCATACCTCACCCTACCACAAATACCTTGCATTGTTGTTAAACATTTTTAACTAATGATTAAAGAGCATACTCAAAATATTACTACTAACCAAAGTATTTTCCCCCAACCAACCCTATTATTATTATTATTATTATTATTATTATTACATCATTTATACATGAACATACATGAACAATAAGTGTGTAGTAAAAGTTGTGAACTTAGAAAGCCAACATTCATAACATCATACAGAGGTCCCATACATTAACCCTCACACCAACACCTTGCATTGTTGTGAGACATTTGTTACAAGTTAAGAAAGAACATTGTCAAAATCTTACTGCTGGTTATAGTCTTAATCTTACATTTGATGTATTTTTCTCCCAACCCACCCTATTATCATTTTTAAAATATATCTTTATGACAGAAGTTGTAAACTTACAAAACAATCGTGCACATGTGCAGAATTCCCAAACAATACCCCTCTATCAACATATCACACCGTGGTGGAACATTTGCCACAGATTATGAGATCATATCATCCGACCCTTACCAGGTCCATAGAGTACATTTGGCACACATTCCCCGTACTTCCCCATTATCAACACAGTACATCTTTGGCATAGATGCAAGAATATTGCATTATTACTGTTAACCACAGTCCATAGGTCACTCCAGTTGTATTTTCCCCATGCCTCTCCACATTCCCACCGCCCTGCCACAGTGATGTACATCTGCTGTAGCTCATAAAGGACATTCTTGCATCTGTACCATCAACCATAATTCTTATCTACTTCTGGGTTTACTGTGCTATTCAGTCCCCAGATTATTCTCTAACTTTCCGTCAATTGGCATTTACATCCTAGACTACCATTTTCAGCCACATCCCCATTTATAAACCAGCTGTTACTCACTATAATGTGTTACCATCAACTCTGTACATTTCCACACTTTTACAGTAAGGCTAATTGAAACTTCTATATACAATATCAGTAGTCCATTTAGGTCTGCATCTTATCTCCTTTAAGAATCCACCACCTACTACTAGGTCTTGAAGATATTTTCCCACATTTCTTTCTAGAAGCTTTATGGTTCTTGCTTTTATATTTAGGTTTTTTATTCATTTTGAGTTAATTTTTGTATAAGGTGTGAGATAGGGGTCCTCTTTCCTTCTTTTGCTATGGATATCCAGTTTTCTCAGAACTATTTGTTGGATAGACTGCTCTGCCTGAGCTGGGTGGGTTTGACAGGTTAGTCAAAAATCACTTGACCATAGATGTGAGGGTCTGTTTCTGAACAATTAATTTAGTTCTATTGGTCTATGTGTCTGTCTTTATGCCAGTACAATGCTGTTTTTACCACTGAAGCTTGATAATATGATTTAAAGTTCAGAAATGAGAGTCCTCCAACTTTGTTTTTCATTTTTAAGATGTTTCTGGCTATTCAGGACCTCTCACCCTTCCAAACAGATTTGATAAATGTTTTCCATTTATTTAAAAAATGCTGGTGGAATTTTTATTGGGATTGCATTGAATCTGTATATCAATTTTAGTATAATTGACATCTTAATGATATTTAATCTTCCAATCTGTGAGCATGGAATGTTCTTCCAATTATTTAGGACTTTTCAAAATTTCTTTTAACAGTTAGTTGTAGTTTTCTGAATACAAGTGCTTTACATCTTTGGTTAAGTGTATTCCTAAATATTTGGATTTTATCTGTCATATTTTATTTTCACCACTCTTTTGACACATTTAATTACTTTTATTGATATAATCTTCATTTCTAGACTCTCTTCCAGTCCTCTCTCTCCTGTTTTTTCTTTTCAGGCTGTAGCACATCTTTTAGTATTGCCTGCAAAGCAAGTCTCTTGGTTACAAACTCTCTCAGTTTCTGTTTATCTGTGACTATTCTAAACTCACCCTCATTTTTTTTTTTTTTTAAAGATTTATTTATTTTATTACATATCTCCCCTTCCCCCCCCCGTTGCGGCGACGCGCCGAGACTTGGTCACTGCACAGGCGCGGCTTTCCCCGCTTGTGGGCGGCTTCTGCTTCCATCACGGCCGGCTTTTCAGTTCGCGGGTGGCTGGCTGTGCTCGATTTGCAGGCGACCTGCCCTGCCCGTGGCGGCTTTTGCCTGTCCGTGGCAGCTTTTTGCCCTGCCCACGGCGGCT
>PVKH010047457.1:0-10480 GCA_004027955.1 Chaetophractus vellerosus | reverse complement strand
CAACTCAGGGAGGGAGGTAGCAGTGGTACTGAGGCAGGAGAGCAATGCTGGAGAGAATTGGGAGAGATATCACAATATATTTAGCAAAAAAATGTTTTGTCTTACAGATAACCAAACAGTATCTTGTGAAATATTTCTAAAGAAAAGTTTCTCTTCCATTTACAGAATAATGCATTTTTTAAATATATAAAAAATTATTCACTGATTGACCTGGAGCACTAAAATTCAACCTATTTCTCAGATTCTACATACATTTGTGTTAATATGATTATCAATAATCATACATAGGCAAATGTTCATTGAGGATTTTATGATTAGTCCATATAAAAATTAAAAAGCATAGTCATTCTTGACACATCAGCTCTGTAGTCGTCATGTAGGCATCTGAAATAGGCTCAAAAATATATTTTATATGTAAAATTTTTAAATGATTGACATGGAAGAGTTAGAGTAATCAGAACCTAAGTCACAGAGAGATTTCTTCTTTCAGTGTACTAGTTGCCTTCTAACTTTCCAGATTACTTGTGGAAAATATTGAATATAGAATTGAAGCTTCTATAGTATAACTGAGAAGTCTAAATAGAAAGATAGGTGTCTTTTTCATTAATAGTTTTCAAAAAGGCAACCAAGCAAAATAACAGTAACAGAACTTTTAAATCATTTTCCCCATTGCTCACTTTGGTGCTCTATGGACTCTATTGTGACATGGAAAGACTATAGTAGAGACAGTGTCTAGAACTAAAATGACCAGCTAAATTAGCCAAAATTTATCCTGGTACTGTATCAATGTATATAAACCTATATAGCTGATTTCAAGAAAGAAAGTGCTTGTAATTTTTAATGGAAAATAACCGTTTTTACGTTTCAGTTTTTCACTTTATAAATGGCCTATTTGGCACACTTGGCCAGGTTTTACAGGCTGTCTAAACTTACAAAGTTAAACTGCTCTGATGGGATATTTGGAAATTAGATAATCAATTCTTTTTTTTTTTTTACCCTTTTTATGATCATACCATTGACTCAACTGAAGAGAAAATTCAACATTAAAATTAAGACAGTTTTTTGCATTTACTGTTAAATATAGTTCGCACTGCATTGTAATACATGTTATTGTCGCACATTATTTTTTTAAGTAAATGTGTGATTCAACCATTTTTCAGAAGCACCAACCTCTTAAACAGCCATTAAAAGATCCTCTTGCCCTTTCTTGTGCCTTATAGAATCTGCATGAATACATCCTAAACTACACCTATTGTTGAGAATCCATCACCTCAGATGGGAAATTGAATATAACAAATTTGTTAGCATGAAATGAATGCAAAGCGGTCTCACTGAGATGTGGTTTATTTTTAGTTACTAACAATTTTTGAAGAGTAAATTACAGAAAATAGCAATCATTTTCTAGTACGTAGGCTCTTAAAATTAATCAGGCAACTGTGTTAATAGCATATTTTTATTAATAACCCACATAAACACCTGTATTTATTCATCAGAAATCTTCAAAATGATATGCTAGTCAAGGGGTGTCAAATTATCATCTGAAAATTAATAAATAAATTTTAAGAGCAATTTATTATTAAAAGTGAATTAACTACATGTTCAATGTGTTCATTTGGGGAGAAACAGTGGCATAGAGGTCTAGATTTGGGCCACTTGGGTTTTAATACCTATTAGTTGTGTGACCTCAAACAAGTTACTTAACTTCTCTGTGCCCTAGTTTCCTCATCTGTGAAATGGGGATTTTAATAATAATAATAATACATAATACATAATACATAATGATTGCTAACATTTATGTAGCTCCGACTTTGCACCAGGCACTGTTTTCATCTAGAGAGAGACAGAGAGGGAGGGAGAGAAAGAGAAAGGACATACCTTCTGTTACTCTAGGATCAATTATACATTTTATCCTTTTTTCTCATTTAATCTTTATATTAAACTTTTTATTTTGAGATAATTACAAACTTTCAGGACAGTTGCAAAAATAATACAAAACCAATACAGAGAACGCCAATATACCCCATACCCAGATACCCAGATTTACCAACTTTTAATGTTTTGCTACACTTGTATCATTCTATTAATCTATCATCTATCATCTACTTCATCTGTTTCCTAAATATTTGAGAGTAGGTTGCATGCATCATACCTTTTGCATACTTAATATTTCCATGTATATTTTATACATTTAATCTTTGCAACAACCCTGTGAGGCAGGAACTATTCTTTTCCCCCTTTTGCAGTAAGAAAACTGAGGAGCCAAGAAGTTAAACAACTTATCCCAGAGGTAGCTAAGTACCAAAACCTGAATTTAGACCCAGACTGTATAATCAACTACTACCCTACAATGCCTGATGCACACATCAATATAGGGGTGTTATTTAATGTAAGTATATATATATATATATGGTCTATACCAGTTAGACCATAACATAATTCTAGTAAATACTCAATGAACGGGGCCGGCTTGATAGCCCAGTGGATAGGGCGTCGGCATACCACATGGGAGGCCCCGGGTTCGATTCCCGGGGACCTCTCCTAGCGGGCAGACCGCCTTGAGAATGGCAAGCCGCCATGGGCGGGCCGGAGCCGGGTGGGCAGGGCATGAAGCTGCCACGGACATGGCAAGAGCCGCCACGGGCAGGGCAGGTTGCCCGCGGATGGAACGCAGCCAGCCACCCGCGAACTGAAAAGCCGGCCGTGAACAGACGCAGAGACCGCCCACAAGCGGGGAAAGCCGCCCCTGCGCAGTGTCCAATCTCAGCGCGTCACCGCAGCGGGGGGAAGGGGAGATATGTAATAAAATAAATAAATCTTTAAAAAAAAATACTCAATGAACATTAGTTACTATTATAAATTTCTTACATATTTTACTATATCTTGTTTCTTTTATTGCATTAAATATTTAACTTTCCACAATATTTACTTTCTTTTCACACCATATTTTGCTTCATTTTGTGGAATTTATATTAGAATCACACATATTTTTTGGCTTCTGTAATTTCTATACCAGAGGTTGGAACGGTCACAATCAATTTTTTAAAAATAATTCATTCATTTATTCTACAGATATTTATTGTTCATCTACTACATGCATGGTGCTATTCCAGGGCCTATTCCAGGATGTTCCACAGAGAACAACAGACAAGATGATGGATCTTACATCCTAGTGAATCATTTTACCATTGACATTATCCAGCCTTGAGTCTTTAATACTGGGAAATAGTGCCACTACTAAAAATAATCTTTCATTGTTAAACACTTGGGACACTACCAGAGAGATGCATTACACAGGCCAGTGTTCTCTGTGGCACTGGCTTTTCCCCATGCACCTAAAAACTGCTTCAGACAAACACCTGACGAGCCTGCCACCCACCTGTGCCAGCCTGCCTTCCACCAGCGGCTGCCATACAGAACACAAAGGTGTTCCAGGATCTCTGAGAACTGAGTCCAGAAACAAACCCCATTCTGAAAAAAAATGTGCTTAGCCTTGTTTTTCTCCACTGACACGAGAGTGGATGTCTCACAAGTCAACCCATCTCCGTTATTCCATGGAGAAGAGCCAACAGAATTCTTAAATACAAACTGAGATTTCGAATTCCTGAAAACAAAATTTTACTCTGTTTTATTCCCTAATGTTTTTTCTTACACTTCTTCCTTAAATTTTTTTTTCATAATCTGCTATTATCAATATCTTGTAAAATGCTTAATTATAATAATGAAGGCTTTTCACATCAGATTATGCCCTTTGACTGTAGGAGGAAAAGTAACTCATAATTATAACAATATTATTATTCAGGGTCCTTTTTCAGTAATTTTATTATTTGAGAGGAAATCAATGACTTTATTCCTCTAAAAATTTAGGGGAGAGTGCATGTGTTTCTTTATTCTGAAATTCTGATGCATTCTTAACAAATTACTGAGGGAGAAAGAAAACTTACCTTTATTGACTACTCACAAATTTAACATACATAATCTTATTTAATTCTCATGACTACACTGGAAGTAAGTATACTTTTAACCAAATGAAAATAGATATTCAGAAAAGCCATGTGGCTGGCCTAAATTCACTGAGATAGCAAAGCCAGGAGTATACTAGTTCTGTCCAAAAGGCCATGTTCTTCCCACAAAACCAGTTTTTTACTTCAGCAGAGGTCATAAAGGTGACCTTAAAACCAAAGCTGTTCAAAAAAGAAAGCAGTTCTGAACATTTTTTATAGATCCTAGTTTTATATCTATTGCATTAATATTCACATGATATTCTAATATTTGATGTAATTCATCAAAACACCATTAAATTAATAGCCACTCACAACAATTTTAAATCAACTGCACCCCTCTGATGAAGTGCTACATATTTTAAACAAATTGCTTGATAATTCTATTAAAAGGAATAAAAATAATGTAATTGGCGTAGATGAGATTAGCACATTTCCCCATTCATTTTATTATAAACCTTTTATATCATCATCATCATCATCAAATAATATATATTATACACTATACTTCATGGAAGAAGGGTAGGATTTGGACTGGAAAATGTAACTAAGATGTAAGCAAGACTTATTGAGTAGTTAAAAGGTCATGAGCCACTGAAAAGAGTAACTGTTAAAAAGTGTTTTTTCTGTGAAGGAGGTGGGAATGAGGGAACAAGAGACTTTCAGTTTTTATTTTTAAAATCTTAAGAAAAAAAAAGGTTATGTACCATTTTAACTACCATAGAGGTGTTAAATATGTTCTTAGGTACTGATTTGGAAAATCTTTGTTTTCATTGGTACAGAGTGGGAAAAAAGAAAAAGCCTACAAATATTCTGCATGACTTTGATTTTATTCCTTCTAAGACACCGCACACACATTTGTTCCTTCCCTTTCCAAATGTCTCGTAAGTCTAACTGGAATGGCAAGGAGAAAAGGCAATAAATATGGACCTGTTTATTAGTAGAGTGTTTGATCTTGCTATTAATTATATAATGGCTATAGAACAACTTGCATATAGAAATCTCACTTTACCACATATGGGGGAAGAAGATTCTTTCATCCTTCCCACATAAAAATAAAGCACAGAAAGATGATGAACCCAGAGTTCCACAATGAGTTGTACAACCATGTCCAGACCCCAGACTTTGAGTCTAATAGTCTTCCAGTTGGTCAAAATTTCCTAAGTCTTAGCATTCCAGTAGGTTGCACATTTTTAATTTTCCATCAGTGATTATTTTACATGTATCCCTAGATGACTAACATTCATAATAGCCTTTGAACGCAAACTTAATTGCAGTTGTATTAGTGAGCTGGCAGGGCCTTGCAATAGGCGCTCATGGATAATAATAATGATGTTGGGGAGGGGGAGAGCTAAAACTGTGTTTTAACATTGAAACTAATATGTATTGTTCACTTGACATGGCTGTCCTACTTTCTCCTGAGCTTTAAACATGAAATACCAAGTTCCTCATGGCAAACCTAAGGTCTGGAGTTTTTCTAACTTGCTTGTTTGACTTGGAGTTTTTTAATCATCATCTTCATCAAATAATACTTATTGCACACAATATTTCATGGACAAAGGGAGGAGTTTGACTGGTAAACATAACTGAGACACTAGCAATATGCAGTCTATATTTAATAGGCCATCAGCCATTTTAACTACTGTGGAGGTGGTATGTTCTTCTGTCCTGATTTGGAATATTTAAAAGTGAGCAGATACTTACCTGGCAGGGGAGATAACATGATCATGAAGGGGGTTTTCCCAGGGCGAGGCTTATCCGTTGCACTCCTGTGATTTCCCCAAATGCGGGAAACTCGACTGCATAATCTGTGGTAGTGAGGGACAGCGTTCCCACTCTCCCCTGTTTAAAAAAAAAAAAAAAGTGAGCAGAGTCTGTCTAAGGAAGTGTTAAAGTGTTTCTCACTCAGTGTAAAATCCTAATAGATATAATTGACTGAACCACATCCAGAACTGTTATATTTATATTTCTGTACTTGAAAAAAAATGTGATTTATCTTATAAAGAGACCCTATGACATATATCTATCAGTCTGTCAATTTATCTGTCATGGCCATATTTATTCTGGCAGATATTAAATAATGCGATTTATTATTACAGCCACAGAGGATATGCCTACTTGTAAAGTTATACTGACAGGTTACATGGAGATAGTTTATAGTTCATTTTGTCTTAGAGCATAATGCTTTAATTAGACCCTTGGCTTCTGCACATTTTGGATACAAGTAAAAATATAAACAACCATTTTTTTAAAAACTTCATGGAAGTCTTAGGGATCCAATTATACAATGTTATGAAGCGGTACCATCATGCTGGGGTTTTCCTAGAACATTAAAAAAATCAATTAGGGTAGTACCACATCAATTTAAAAAGCAGTAATCAACTTTCCCTCCCAGCTCAGGGTCAAATTTCATAGTGGTCAAATACTTAATTTTAAAATAATTGCTGAATTGAACTTTAACAAGATGACAGATTTGAAGGAAATTTGTTAAGGTTCCTTGAGGTCATTCTTATGAGATTAAATTTTTTAAAAAGTCTGACTTCACAAAGGGCCAAGACCTTTTTAAAACCAGCTTGCTTGTACATTCAACTAAGTTGTCGTTACTATACTTCACAGTTAAGAATCATGAGAACAACTTGTTCTGAATCTTCTGGCTGCCTCCCTACGCAGCGTGAGCATTGAGTATCTTTGTGATTAACCTATAAATAGCACTTGATTGGGTTTTGGCTTTCTTTTCTCCCATAGAGTAGATAATTCGTTTTTCTTTTTAATAGATTTATGATCAATATCAATGTTTCCTCTCAAAGTGTGTATTATGGCAAAAGGGAAATTGGAAATTGATTTTGTACTATCTTTATACCCTTATCAGGACTCCTAAGTAATGTGTGTTTTTATATTTATGAAAAATATTTATGAAAAATATTCCCTTAAGTTATTGCCAGTACTTCAGTGTTTAGGTTACTTGTCATACTAATAGATAACCGTATGTCAACAGCTCATTTTAGTTTTCTTTAAATGGTTTTAGAAAGGGAAGCCTGAAAAAGCTTGAGTTTTATCCAGAGAAGATGAAGATTTTAAACATGATAGAACTGATAATTAATGTAAAAAACATTATCATCTTGAAATTCCATAGGGGAGTGTGACAGTAGATCTGTGGGCCAATGGACGTTTTAAAACAACAAACAAATAGATAAATGATATCTCTTTAGATCTTCTAAAGATCTACTACCCTCCTCCTTTTTTTTTTTCCTGTTGTTGCATTCACTTCTCATTAGTGTTGTTACTGGATGAAAAATCAAAGCAGTGCCCCTTGATTAGCAGTATTCATATTTACTTATGTTGATTCAGGAAAAAGCAGAAAGGAACACTTATTTTTAAATTATAAAATTAAAATAAAACTCAGACATAAGATAGCCCTCTCAAATGTGTACTCAAGGCTGGTAATTTGAGCTCTGGTTGCAATTAATATTAATTCTGTACAACATTATATATATAATCTGCCTATCCTGTCTCACATGAAATATGAATAGTAGAAACAATGTTTCCTGTCCTGAAGATATTGTGGCACTTGACTTTCATGGCCTGGAGCCAAAGGGTTCACGATAAAATTACATGTGGCAGATAGCATTTCCAACCATGCAAAGGAGAGTGGAAAGCTTGGACCCACCATGTTGGAACAGAGCCTCCCTTGCTGTAGTGATGGGCAAGGACAGCTGTAAGTGCTCTTGCTGTGTCTCTCCAGTTTCTTTAAAATATAATTACTGAAACAGTAACATAAAATGATGTAAAGTTTTCCTGAGTTTATGTACCATATGCATATTATAGTATCAATATTTTATACTGCAGAAAAATTTTAACTATATTGGCTTAGCTTTAGAAGTATCCATATTGCACTCATTTCCACATATAACTCGTCAATATTTGATTGTTTTCAGTTGTTTGCATTTTTGCTAAGTGGAATAGGAGTGGACATTCCTTTGATAGCGAATCATTCTTGCCATTCCTTTTCATAAATCATATGAGGATGATTTATGAAATCATCTCTACTCCCATCAAAGTCACCCTTGGAAGCAAGAGTAATAATATTCACCCTGCCCCTGCTCCACAAATTAAAACTAAATTTACTTTGAGAAATGTTTAATCATGAGGGAAGAACAAGAGTTCTCCCTTCTTTTTTTAATGAAAAGTCTCTATCCTCTCAAATCATTTTTATTCCAAACTCTCTTGTATAACCATTTTATTCAAAACTCTCTACCCTTCTCAAATCCCCAAAAGAGAGCAAGAAATTTGGTTTTGTTCTTTCAGAGCAGAATTAGTATAAGAACATCACAGAAATGTCTCTTGAATATATTTCTCAACAACCATCCCGGTGAGTCAGATCATTAGAAATCAAGAAAAGCTAAGAAAACTTAGTACTCCCAAGATCCTCTAAAATTTGATCCCTTGCTGCCTTCTTGTTGTATTGATAGTCATTTATATGAAAAACTAGTAGGGTATCCAATATCATTTCTTCATTACATGCCCCTAGCAGCCAATCTTGGTAAACAAACTGATTAAAAGATTGTCACCCAAGGGGTTTCATCATCCTCCAGGCTGATTTACTTGTTTGGAGTCAAGGCACAGTTTGAGGTCACTGAATGGAGATGATGAAGCTAATGCTTCACAAAATAGAAAATTAAAATACTTGTCTAAAACTCAGGCAGAAAATCCTCACTGATTATTGCCCACTTGTGTGATGATTGAAAGGAAAGCCCAAACTGGATGGTTTCCATACATGAGTCACAGAAGCCACAAGTTGCACCACCACCACCCCCAGCTGTCTCATTGCCTCCTGTGGTAAGAACCAGCTGCCATGCCCTGTATTCACCTGGCGACCACAACGACTAAGACACTCATGCCAGCTGCAACAGTGACCACACTGATGTTGAGGGCAGTAGTTCCACAGCTGTGTGTGTGTCAGTTGGGATTGGGGAGGGGTGAATTCCAGGGACTGGAGCAGGAGAACAATTCCATTCTAGCATGGTCCAGCGTGAATTCTAAGGATATGTTTTTATAACTGGAGGAGAGCCAGATCATGGCGGAGGGAAACCCAAATATTTATTTGCCTCTGAAGATATCTTGAAGATTAATTATCCAAATGTAATTTTCTGATGTTGAGCTCTACAAAAGGTCGTGTGAAATCAAGTTTCTATTAATGGTTAGATTAGAATCTGATCCAAGCCTTTAAACAATCTTCTATGGCCTTTTCTGTTGTTATTTCTTAGATCTGAGATAGATTGACTGATCTGAGTATATAGCTTTGATTTTGAAAACTTTGAGCCTGATTTCTAATTCCTTTTGTTGCTCCCCAGATCCTGAAAAACTATTGTTGAGAACGTGCGTAATTTCACATGCAGAGGAAGTGTTTGAACATAGAGCAAGAATAGGTACTCATGTTGTGATCTGAATTTTCAATTCTCTCACTCTTCCCAAATCCTTTTTTCCTAAAACATATTCTCTCTTAATTTAACCCTTCAGCCTTCTAACATAGAAACCTGCATCCTCCCCTAACATATGTAATCTCTCAGTAATCATGAAAATATAAACCTCTGCTCACTTCTTATTTGGTGATAGTGTTTTTATCTTATTCTTATCCACAGTCATTTTCCACAGAACATCCATGTAAACAAGTGCTTTTAGGGTTAGGGATCATGCACCTAGAACAAAGAATAAAGTTAAATCCTTACTACATGACAAAGAAATAAAATTGATCTCACTACTGAAGGGTGCAGACAGATGTACTTTTAGAACTTCATATTCCATCCAAATCCACTAAATTGAAATAGAGATTGAAGGGACCTGGTGGAAAAGCAGTTAACATTTCAACAAACAAATGAGGGTCATCTTTCTAGAATTAGATAGTTTGGCTTGTACAACACTGGTTAGATATGAAAGGGGAGTATTTGTGCCTGGCACACTGAAATAACTGCTTAAGAACTATTTGTCCATGTGAAAAAAAAATGGCCATTGTAAGTTTGCCAAGTTGAAGGTAAGAAGGGTGGCTGGTGAAATGGGAAGCAAAGAGGAAAGATTCAGAGAGATTAGTAAAGTATTACTGAGTAAAGATAGTTGCTGTATCACATAAAGGAGCCAAGCCACAACAAAGAAAACTTCCCAAGAAAACGTACATGTATACTTATACATACACATACAAAGCAAATGCAGACAGCCAGAACTCACACACACTTTTGCTCATGCCGACAGCTTCTCCTTTGGATTTGGCCTAGATTTGTTTTGAGATGTATCATTATTTTCATCATTGAAAAGTAATTTTCTTAGACATGATCCTAGATCCAGTTTAGGACCTTGCATTTTTATATTCCTTTAAAATATATAGCTCAGCACTTCTTCTAAACCAGAATATTTTAAAATCTGTATCTTGCAATTGTTTCAAGAGACAGTTTACAAAAGTTTAGCAAATTTTAATAGTGGAGTAAAATCAC
>PVKH010047456.1:0-10307 GCA_004027955.1 Chaetophractus vellerosus | reverse complement strand
ATATTGAAAACAATGTGTAATTATTATTTTTTTTTTTAAGATTTATTTATTTTATTACATATCTCCCCTTCCCCCTGCTGCGGCGATGTGCCAAGACTGGTCACCACGCAGGCGCGGCTTTCCCCACTTGTGGGCGGCTTCTGCTTCTATTCACGGCCGGCTCTCAGTTTGCAGGTGGCTGACTGCACTCCATTCGCGGGCGACCTGCTCTGCCCGTGGCGACTTTGCCCTGTCCGTGGCAGCTTTTTGCCCTGCCCACGGCGGCTCTGGCCCACCTATGGCGGCTTGCCATTCTCAAGGCGGTCTGCCCGCTAGGAGAGGTCCCAGGGAACCGAACCCAGGGCCTCCCATGTGGTATGCCGGCACCCTATCCACTGGGCTATCCAGCTGGCCCCGAGTAATTCTTAATAATAGTATTTCCTAAATATTCACTAAGAATTCTCCTCTATACCACCAATAGAGCTGACACATTCATGAATTGACATTGATATAATACTTTTTTATAATCTGCCATCCATAGTCCAGTTTTGTTAGTCTATCTAATAATGTCCTTATTCAAAAGAACAAAGTATTTAAGCTTAAGATTTAGTGAGGAATAGACCACTAGAACAAGTATATAGGGGATTTTTCCTTAATGTTCCTATGCATCAATAGATATTGGCAGATGCCATGCCACCTGCTACTTTTGCTTTTCCATGAAACTGAGAATTATGTAAAAAGAAGATAAAAAACTAATCAGACACAGAATATAATCTTAGGAAACTTTTTCTGGTTAAATCTATTTTCTAATGACCTTTATGTCAATAGCAGATTTTGGTGTATTTGTACAGCCAAAGGGTCCAAATGGAACTTTCAGTTCATTATCAGGCACAAGGCTATTATAGTTCTGGTCTGTCAATCTAAGAGTTTAAAGGAACAGTACAAGTTGATTTTTTAAAATCAGTTTATCCAGTAATGTTCTTTGTAGTGTTTTTTGAAAGAACATAGTCTTTAGGGACATGCTTGAACCATAAACTAGGTTGTCCTACCCATGGATCATAGGACAGGGACCACATCTCAAGGGCAGCAAAGGTGGACTGCAAAAACACGGCCCCATATCCTCCCCATATGTGTCCATTCCTCTCTGAAACAGCTCTTACAGCTCCTTCCATTGAGAGATGGAGACTATTTTTTATCCTTTGACTCCTTGTTGACCATAAGACTTGCTTTGGCCAACAAGACATTAGCAAATGTGATGCAAACTAAGACTTGAAAAGTGATTGTACATCGGAGCTGACTCTCCTTTTCTAATATTTGGAACCCTGAAACCACCATGTGAGGAACCTTGGACTCACCTGCTACAAGATGAGACACCATGTGGAACAAAGAAAAGCAATTCATGCTACAATTCCTATAGACCACCCAGACTTCCCGTAGCCAGGCTATAAGTGAAGCCATCCTGTACCATCCAAGCACCAGCCAATTCATCAACCAATCATGGATATATGAGGAGAAGCACCCAGTGTCTTTGTTTTCAAAAGCTGCGGTAACAAAGTACCACAGAATAATTGGCTTAACCAACAGAAATTTATTATGTCATAACTCTGGAGACTAGAAGTCAGACGTCAAGGTGTCAGCGGGGCCATGCTTCTACTTTAAGGTGAGACTCCCTTCCGTGCTTCTCCCTTGGTTTCTGGTGGATTGTTGGCAATACAGGCATTCTTTGGTTTGTAGAAGCATAAATGAAATTTCTGCCTCTGAAAAATGACCATCTCTTTATCTTTGTCCTTCTCTTACTGACTGTGACCAAGTTTCCTATTCATATATAAGGACACCCATCAATTGGCTTAACGGCCCACCCTAATCCAGTTGTCCCTCATTTTAACTAATAACATTGTCAAAGATCCTATTTCCAAATGGGGTCACATTCCCAAATTTGAATATATCTTTTTGGGGGGACACAATTCAATTCATAATACCCAGCTAACTCACAGAACTGTGAGCTAAATAGAATGGTGGTTGTTTTAAGCCACTATGTTTGGGGGTATATTTTTGCTTCATAACAAAAGCCAATACAGATGTTTACAGTACCTGGGGAGTATATCAGATCAACTTAAACCCACATATTCAAAACACAACTCCCATCTGCTTCCCTTTGAAAAATTGTGAATATCTTTTTCAAGGAACTTAGATGGTGACCTGAATATAATGAAAGTCAATGCTGAAGATATTGCAGTATTACTTATTAATCCACCAGGAGAACCACACACGAGGGCAAGTGATACATAGAGGTTAGTGCCTGAGAGCTTTACATATCTTTAAACATGTATCTAGACTGACATCTGAAAAACAACGTTAACCTTTGAATTTATTTCCACAGGAGCTCCTCTCCACATGGTGTCCTTGAAAGCTCATAAAAATCAGACATGGCCTTAGATGTTGACCTAAAGGATGCAACCTAAATCTGCTCAGTTTTTAAATCTCAAAATCTAGACAACTGAAGACTGAAAAGGAGAAAGTATGGTAAAATGAACATAGGGATATTTGCAATGGTCATTCAAAACTGAATAGGGCAAGGTTAGGAAGAAGTTTTCCCAAAACATCTCCGAAAACACTCTTTTCACTGACCCTACAATTTTCTTCTAAAGAATATTAGTGTATTATATTAAAAACATATATATGACCAATCTTATTTTGGACAAAAATTTACTTTTATTCCCTTTAAAATATTTAAAAAGTGATAAACATGCAGGGAACTAAATAGAATGTCAGCAATAAAAGGCATTGTTCAAGATGGGAAATATTTCCAGGAGTAGGAGTAAGGCCGTTTTCCTAATATCTCTCTTTTTTCTTTTTCTACTCCCTGCAGTGTTTCCTGAATGCTACCATTATCCATCTTGCAGTATTGCAGCTCACGTCTTCAAAATAGAAACAAGTTTTTGAAGATATGCTATGCTTCCAAAAATAGGTTCTAGATTTAATGAAGCATTTTTGACATAATGTATTAAGCTTTAAAATATTGGATAAAGTCCTGGCTATGTATATGTACTTTTTCATTCCTCTAGGTAATTATTGCCCAGGTTACTCAGGAAAAGAAATAATGAAACATAGAAAAATTAAAACGCAACTGGTGGTGCAAAAACATTAGGAGCCAACCTATTTGTTTGTATGGCTTTGAAGCATTCTTGACAAGTGGCAGAAACATGAAACAATGACTTCTAGAGGGCCCCTTCCAGAACTGTGAAAAAATGACACTGAGTAAAATCAAAGTTAACAGAGTAATTAATTCCTCCTCTGATTGTAACTCCTTAGTTTTTCTCCCTAGATATTTTAAATAATTATATTAAAAGGTAGAGCAAGGAGTTTTTAGAACAATTATCTCTGTGTTTTGATTGGCTCTTCTTCAATAGAAGAAGGAAAAAGATCCTTGTTCTTGAAAGAATATGAGAGATGTTATTAAAGTAATTAATTCATTGCTATGATTGTTTCTTGTTCATTAGCACAAAAGAAGGAAGAAAGAAGTTCTAAAAATGACTTCATTGATTTTCTTTTATTTAATGGATTTTACTAAGAAACTTTTGAAAGCTGACTGCAAAAGGGAAAATTCACGGATTTTCCAGTTTCACTCATATCCCAAAATGGAAAGAAAAAGACCAAGCTTAAGTATATTTTGCCTCTTCGACTGAATGTACATACTAATATTTCCAAAGTGTTTAAATGAAGGCTAATAAAATAGTCACAATTGATTTTGAATCTAACTGTTCATAAACAGAATGGAAGAAACACAGGCTCTTACTCCAGGTATGTGAGCATTACTAAAAGTAAAAGTGATTTAAGCTATCCCTAAATCAGGGATGAAGTGAAACCCTCGTCTTCAGGTCCAAAGATTCTACCCAGTAATTAATCAGAGGCAGATCTCTGAAATACATGACAAGCTGTATATACACTACTAGTAGTCATTTGTGGAAGGAGATAGGATTTTGCGATTTCTAATAGCATTTATATATTAATAAAAATAACGGTCTTAATTTTGAAGTTAGATTCACTTGGAAAAGAAGAGTTCAAGTTGACCTGTTAAAAATGAAACCCCATAAATTTCACATACAAAACCAGATTCCCTCTCTCTTCCTTTCTTTCGCCCTAATCCTCTCTCTCTCTCTCTCTCTCTGTGCCCTTCCTACTCTCTTTCAGCAGAGGTGGAGAGAACGCCTAATGCTTCCCTTATGTCCAATGTGTGAATTGCAGAGCTCTTGCTGGATTCATCCAAATCCACTCAGAGGAGAGTTTGATTCCAGTGTAATATGAAGTTCGAATAACGCTGAAGCTAAAATTATATCATTCCAGTGCAGCAGCCGTTATTATAACTCCATACAACCCAGTTTTCACTGTTGTGGCTCTTACTGCTTGTTATAATTGATTCAATTTAAAAAATTTAGGCTGGCTGTAAAGGGGGAAAACTTTGTATATCTAAGCAAGATCTGAACAATTTGTAAAGAAAGTATTAAGTCCTTCAAGCAGTACCATAGATTAGGGACCACATAGTGATAGCAGCTTCTCCAGACTCAAAGACTGCACAGAGACACAGAACCCAGAATGTGGAATCCTGGGACAAAAGGCGTGGGTGTCTACACAGCCCTGTGTTATCAAAAGACAAATCACTTAGCTTCTTAGTCTCAGCTTTTTCATCCCAGGTGTGGGTATAAAATTGGCTACCCCTTGTTCTTATTGAGAGAAGTAAATGTGATAAGGAATTAGAAAGTGTTTTATAACTTGGGAAGCACAGTAAAACAACAGTGATTGTTATTTCTATGTTGAGTAGAGATTATTCTCTGTCTTTTTAAAATAACATTTCCAGAGGCACGTGTAATACTCTTTTGTATTTAACATTGTTCTAGAATAGATATCACATAGACTGAGAAAGATGCCAATTGGAAAGATACCAATTGGACAAGAAAAATCTATCTGGTGAGTAATGCATAAAACAGCTCACTTGGTAAACCTCCAATCGTAGTATCACTTGGATCTTTGGAAAATATGGAACTTGCAGGTAGATGGTAAAATGTGAAGCTGAAATGGCAAGGAGTGAAAAACTCAGTCAAGCCCACGTGTCTGCTAGGTCTTGGTCCCATGAAAATAAACCCTGTAAGGAATGTATGTGAATGCCAATGCCCATGTACACACACTCCCAAGAAAGTATAAGAAATTCTGAGGAGGGGAGGGCTCCTGTGCTTGTCTGGGGCCGCTTGAGGTAAGAGGTGTGATTTTGGAGCACTCATGTTGATCGGATAATGAAGGCTTAGCGAGATCTTTCAGTGTGCAACGTCCGTGAGAAAAGCAGGCGGGGAGTGCTGTTATAAGGTCATATCTCAAGCCCTAATGCAACAGTAGAGGGATAAGTGGAGGATGGCACTATTATTAACAAGGGTGTGACTGGCCCCGGAAGCATAATAGCTTGCAAAATCCAGAGGCAGAGGTATGGGAATAGAACACATTGACCGGGGGGAGTTGTACGCATATGCTTGAGAAGAACCCTGTATCAGGGTGAACCATGCTAAAGGCAGGGTGGGAAGAGAGTCCTTTCTGCCTTTCTGGGCAAAGTAAGTCCTTGGTGACACATTTTGTCACTGGCCAAGCCATGGGCCACTTCAAACATCAGTTTAAAAACACTAAAAAAAAAAAGGACATGCCTCGATATTTGACCTTGAACAAAATTCAATAGTCAACTGATGGGTTGATATATTAGCCTTAAGTGCAGCTGACTTCAAAGAGAAAATATGAATGACAATATTAACAAATAATGTACCCCATATGTTTTGTTTGCTTCTCCAGATTGATTTCCAACGTATTCCATCGTGCTTTCTATCTTGGAGACTGACTTGTAACCATTAGAGCAACAGCAATGGATCTGTTGTTTTCCTGGCTGCCCAAGTTTTGGCCAGTTTGGTGGATGGGGAGCCCCAGCAGGAGGTGTGAGAAAGGGAAGTGAGTAGGTAATCCTTCTAGCTCCCTCACTGAGGTGTTGCTTTGAGCTAGCTGTGTCCTGTCACCAATCATCACTGTTTCTGTTGAGGTGACCCCTCTACAGAGCTCTCTAATTCTAGATTCTAGTAACCACTTCATTCATTCAGTCCTAAGGGTAGTACGAGCTGCAAGAGTCCCAAGCTCACTTCACTTTCCTTTTTGTTTTACCTTTCACAAGGCAAAACATTTATAAACACACCTTTCTCAAATAATTCAAATTTGGATATAGTTTTTGTTTCCTATGTGGATTCTGATTGATACTGAGAAAATTGTACATAGGAAAGCTTATTCTTTTCATTCAGGGCTCACACAAATGATAAGCGTTGGGCACATCTTACATATATTGTCGACTTGCTGCACTTTTTGACTTGTCTGAAAAAGAGAGCTACAGCTTCCGTGACTTACACCATAATAAGAAAAGGAAATTGGTTTCTGCCATTAGTGTATGTGTTCATTCTATGAAAATAAAAATGGCTGGTAGTTATTCAGGCTTTTAGAGATTTCTTTCTAAATCTCCTACAGCTACTTCCGCCCATTTGTAAGCTTCCCTCGTCCCTTTTTCCAGAATTTGTTCTGAGAGCTTTCCCAAAACCTCTGAAGTAAAGGCATCCATTATTTTGGGAACGCTTGATGCACAGGGAAAATAACAACAGCAGCACAGAAAATCTGTATCCTTGCTATGACTGAACAAAAGAACAGAAGGTGTTTTTCTGAACTCTGAACAATGGGCACGTAAGGATAATTTCAGCTGCAGAGCTAAGCAGTTTAGATTGACAACAACATAAATCAGCTCTGACAATGTATCCCCTCAGCCAAATTCACCCATTCATCCAAATTAGAAAACAGAAGCTTAGAAGCATGGTACTAGCTATTGAAGGATAGAAAACATATTTGGGGAAATTACTTGTGGGTAACATGCTAGACAGGACATAAAATGATGTTGGAGTAAGCTGAGAAATTAGCATAGTCACCAGTTTTCTTGATCTAGGTATATGATTCAATTACTTCTTTTTTTAATACTTGTATTTTTTTTTATGAGATAAAGTTTAGGAGAAGCTAGAAAATGCCTGGGTTGATAGCGATGATAGTAAAGGCACTTAGGAAACTTTTTTCATTGTTTTGTTATCCAACTTTTCCCATCCTTTTCCAATGACATTCCTCAGATCTTGTTTAGAGAATTATCAGCAGTTTCTGATTAATCTTTCCAACTCTAATCATATTCTTCCCACTATTGCTAAACCACAGACTAGGCTGTGTATCTCCTTTTGTTATGGCCTGTATCCAGCAGTAAGTTTAAACTGCTTTTTGAAGAATCCAAGGTGCTTCATAATCTGACTCTGTTCAATTTTTTTTAAGGTGGTATCCTTGGACAAGTCTGTTGTCCTTCCAGAAATCAGCTTACCGAACTGTTAAAAAGAAAACCAAAGGAAGGAAGGAAGGAAATATAAACTATTAGCTCTAAGTCTTTTCCACTCTATGAGTCTAACATTCAACTTTACTATTCCATCTTTTAATTTATAACTCCTTGCTTTTTCTATATTGTTCTCTTAACCTAGAATGCACTATCTTCTGCACCTATAGAACCCCAGCACACATTTTGAGGTTCAGCTCAAAGGCCACTTCGCAATGCTGATGAGATCTTTTTAATTACCCAGATTACAAAATGTTCCTTCTATCTCTGTTTTAATAGCACATTTTTTAGACTGAAAATTCTGCAATTCCTGCATTACATTCAATAAAATGTCACAAAAACTTTACAGTTATAAGTAAAGTCTAGCAGTCATTCTTTCTTTTAATAATGCTAAAGTAAATCTGTATGTTCATGAAATAACTAATCAGTGTCTATAAATTATAGGTAGAGAGATTTCCTGGGTGGCTGAATGATATAATTGCCATTTTTTCTTTATTAGAGAAGTTGTGGATATACAAAACAATCATGCATAAAATACAGGATTCCTACATAAGAACCCACCCCCAACATTTTGCATTGGTGGAATATTTGTTACATTTGAAGGTAGCATATTTTTTATACCTGTACTATTAATTAAAGTGCAAGGTTTAATTTAGGGCTCACTGTTTGTATATTTCCACGGATTTTTTAAAAAATTTTAATTCTGTTATCATATATACAATCTAATAGTTCCCCTTTTAATCATATTCAGATATATATTTCAGTGCTGTTAAATGTGTTCAAAATGTTGTGCTACTATCACTACCACCCATTACCAAAACATTTCCATCATTCCAAATAGGAATTTTAAAGGCATGTCAAGCTTAACTTCCCTTTCCCTATCCCCACCCCATCACTTAGTAACCTATATTCTAGATTATGATGCTCTGAGTTTGCATATTCTAATTGATTCAAATCAGTGAGATCATACAATATTTGTCCTTTATGTCTTATTTCACTTAACATGATGTCTTCAAGGTTCATTCATATTCTCACATGTATCAGGACTTCATTCCTTTTTTATGGCTGAATAAACTTCCTTCATATATATATATATACCATATTTTACTTATCCATTTTTCAATTGATGGACACTTAGGTCACTCTCATCTTTTGGCAATTGTGATTAATGGTGTTATGAACATTGGTGTGCAAATATCTATTCAGGTCCCTGCTTTAAACTCTTTTGGATACATACCTTGTATTATATAGTAGGGATTGTCAGGTCATATGGTAGTTCTATGCTTAACTTTCTGAAGAACCACCAAACTGTCTTCCACAGTGGCTGTGCCCTTTCACATTGCCACTAGCAATGAATGAGTGTTCCTATTTCACTGCATCTTCTCCAGAAGTCTATATTTTACATTTTTTAATAACAGCCATTCTAATGTGTGTGAAATGTTATCTCATTGTGGCTAATGGTGTTGAGCTTTCTGGCCATTTGTATATCTTCTTTGGACAGATGTCCATTCAAGTCTTTTGCCCATTTTTTAGTTAGGGTGTTTGTCTTTTTGTTGTTAAGATGGAAGATTTCTTTAACTGCACTGGATATTAATCCTTTATCAGATATGTGGTTTTCAAATATTTTCTCCCATCGTGTAGGTTTTCTTTTTACTTTCATGATAAAGTCCTTCGTGGAACAAAATTTTTAATTTTGATGAGGTCCCATTTATCTATTTTTTCTTTTGTAGCTTGTGATTTGCATGTAATGTCTAATAAACCATTGCCTAACACAAGATCCTGGAACTGCTTCCCTACATTTTGTTCTAAACTGATAGTTCTAGCTCTTATATTTAGGTCTTGGATCCATTTTGAGTTGATTTTTGTATGTGGTTTGAGGTAGCATCCTCCCTTTTTTTTTTTCAAATGAAGATCCAGTTTTCCCAGCATCAATTGTAAAAGAGACTGTTCTTTCCCAATTGAGTGGTTTTTGCAAACTTATCACAAATCAGTTGGCCATAAATGTGAGAGTTGAATTCTGAGCTTCCAATTTGATTCCATTGGTTTTATGTCTGTTTGTGCCAATACCATGCTGTTTTGATATTTGTAGCTTCGTAATAAGCTTTAAGATCAGTAAATGTGAGTCCTCCAACTTCATTATTCTTGTTTCAAGATGGCTTAACTATTCATGGCCCCTTACCCCTCCATATACATTTAATGATTGACTTTTTCATTTCTACAAGAAGGTTATTGGAATTTTGATTGTGATTGCATTGAATCTATAAATTGCTATGGGTAGCATTGACATCTTAACAATAAATAGTTCTCCAATCCATGAACAAGATATGTTTTTACATTTATTTAGGTCCTTTTTTAGTTTCTTTCAGCAATATTTTGTAGTTTTCTGTGTACAAGTCTTTTACATCCTTGGTTGGATTTATTCTTAGATATTTGATCCTTTAAGTTGATTTTGTGAATGGAAATTTTTTTCTTGATTTCTTCTGATTTTTCATTGCTTGTGTATAGAAACACTAGTGATTTTGGGTGTTGATCCCTTAACCTACCACTTTGTTGAACTCATGTATTAGCTCTAGGAGCTTTGTTGTGGATTTTTCAGGGTTTTCTGTATGTAAGATCATATCATCTGCAAATAGGGAAACTTGTATTTCTTCCTTTCCAATTTGTATGACTTTTATATCTTTTTCTTACCTAATTGCTTTGAGAAGAACTTCCAGTACAATGTTAAATAACAGTGAAGGCAGTGGTCATCCTTGTCTTGTCCTGATCTTAGAGGGAAACCTTCAGTCTTTCACCAATAAGAATAATAAGTGTGGGATTTTCATATATGCCTTTTTCATGTTGAGGAAGTTTGCTTCTAGTCCTAGTATTCTAAGCATTTTTATCAAGAAAAGGTGCT
>PVKH010047455.1:0-10296 GCA_004027955.1 Chaetophractus vellerosus | reverse complement strand
AATATGTAACAAAAAAAAAGAAGAAGAAGAAAAGAGGTCACTTCAATAAAACAATTTTTAACAGAGTGGTGAGAATTTGAAAGGTAGATTTTGGTGCATTGGGCAACAAATGAAAGATGAAAAAGTAAATTCTGGAATTGAAGCTAGGTGAGGAGATGGGGGAAGATAAGGTGTGAATGCTTTAGAGTAGAGTTGGATGACTCTCCTTATAGTCTCAGCCTGAGTTCTAGGTATGGATTTACTATAGATCTTAAGGACAGGTTTGTCTAGAGATGACAGACTAGTAATTATTTTGCCATGTATTTCAATTTTAATCCTCAAACACAAAAGCCTTGAATATAGTTGAAAATTTCTATTGACTCACAATTTGACTCAATAGTTTAAACTAGGATGCACCATAGATGGAGGAAAGATACAGGTTAAGAATATGGTAGTAAAAGTATTAAGGAACAGATTTCAATGATTGCCTTGAATTTGTCTAAAAGAATTAACTTAAGTATTATAGCAGGCTTGAGCAGCCTGTTATAAATGGGGAGAAAAGTGGTATAGGATGCAAGTAACTTCTGTAAATATGACTGCTGCAGCCTTTGTGCATAGAATACAGGAAAGTGTAATCCAGATCTTATCTTCATATCTGACTCCCTACCCTAATGCAGTATAGTACAAGGAAAGAAATATTTCTTAAATTAAGGAATGAACAGGTACTTTGAAATTATCATAATGCATTGGTATTCAGTCATGAAAATTTCTAAGACCTGATGCTTGTGTTTTTTGTGTCTGTCATCAATTCTGATTTCAACTATCAATCCTAGAATCACTAGTTCAACAATGTAGAAGGTAAAGGAAGAAGCTTGTTCTTACATGGAATGTTGAGTCTTTCCAGGAAAAAAACCATTCTGAACAAGAATAGAGTAGAAACAGAGGCTAATGAGTTACCAAGAAAAAAAATGGCATAGCAAAGACAGAACATTTAAAGTAATATAATAGATTCTGGGGGGCCCAATTTTAGTTCATTATCTTGGATTAACTTTCTACGCACTATTAATGTCATTGAGGTTACATTATTTCTTTCTCAGAGCATTTTCTAATTTAGAGAGAAAGAGCAAATAAGATTGGATCAAATTTTGTGCCCTGAGCCTGAGTTAAATACAATTTAATGTCTCTTAATTGCTGGCATATATTTCACATTAAGTAATTTTAATTTCACATCTAATTTCAACAATTACTACTGGAATTTGATAGAATATAAAGAAATTCATTTTGATTTCTAGCACAATTTTTAAAACCTCCACAAACAAGATTTTATCATCCCACCCTATTTTAGAGTAAAAGTTTTATCGTTGCAACAGCATAGCTATACCTTAACAAAAAAGCTGGAATTCACATACATATTATTTATGATTTTATTGGCTATATTTCTTTTTATGGACTTCTACTATTTTTTATAACCAGTTTTATGCATTTTATGTTATATGGCCTTGAAAGTTAAAAATTAAAACAAAAAATGTTTTAGTATTTCAGATAAACTAAAATCAGAAAGGGAAAAAAAGCAGCTACTACATTCAGAAACACAGGATGCATAGATTTGTATTTCTTATTTAACTCACAAATTATTTCTAATAAGATTACTTTGCTATTACAATTTCCAAATGGGTTAACTAAGATACATCTCAAGAAATGAAGCCACAAAACCAGAGTACATCCATATATAAAAATAAAAGCTTAGATAGATTCCTATGAATTCTCAAATATAAAAATCATTCAGTGAGGAGAGTGATATAAAGTTTAGATTTTGTTAAACAGCATTCATTTATTATGTATATTAAAATATAAGGGTATCTATTAGAATAACTGAATGGATAACTTCTGAACTAGTAAAGCCTAATAGAAATAATAAACTTAGTGACTCAAACAGAAAATTTTAAAAGTATGTTTATATAATAAACACAAAATAGGATGCAAAAATTTTTTTAAAATCATTCAAATGAGGAATCCTGGAATACGGCAACCCAGATCCATTAGCCATTATAAGCCACCCACACAAAAACAGTATGTGAACTCTGTTAGTGAGACTGAATAATTCCTTATCATAGGAGAAAGATCTATGATTATGGGGAAAGATACACAAGGAAGAAAGGTCCTATTGCCAGCAAATTACTTTAAAAGGCTTTAAAAACAAATTTTAATCCTTTCCACCTTTCTGTTTCTCATAGCATTCCACAATTCTTACTTCTTTGCTATAGGTTTCTCTTTAAGATATTTATATTCATTGGGAAACAATTCCAATTTTACAATGTCTATACACTAAAAAACATTCACAATACATCCTCTTGCTTATACCCAATCTTTTATTTTCAGGGCATTAAAATCTCATTGCCAAGACAAGCTGTATTCACATGAAACAATTTTAGTTAGACTATAACCAAGTACCAAAAGAAATGGTACAGATAACAATCAAATAGTTTGATGTTGACTTAGTCAGGGAATGGTAACTACAAAGATGATGAACAAGTATATACACTAACGGTGGGGGAAATGTTCTCTTTAAGAATGGCAATGGCCCTGAATCTCTATGTCAAAAAAGGAATGTTAGCAGAGAAGAAAAAAATGAATCAGCATGTAGGACACAGTTATTTTCATTATTTAAAAGCTGTTTTTCTCTTTCCAGCTTCATGGTGGATCCTGAACAACAACTAGATGTTCCTAGGTATTTTCTTTGTGATTCCAAGTGCAAAACCAATGTTCTTGTTTAAAATGTCAGAAAATTCTCTATGGTTGTTAATCTGTATACTTTTGTTTACTATATTTCCTCTAAGATGTACAGTCTTTTAAAATGTAGTCTAAAACTTTATAATTCATGTGCGTTTCAGCTCAATTTTCAAAGTTCACTACTATTCTCAGTATTTGATGCTAAGCGTTTTTGCTACATTTTAACCGAAAACCCTATTAAGTGGCAAATCCTAACGTGTAAAGAAATGTAGAGATGAAAAATATTTAAAGTGGGAACTTTTAGAAAATTACTTCTTGGGACGGATTTTATACACTGTCTTATGCCATATAAAAGGTTTAATTGATGTTTTGTGATTTTAAGTAACTGGTTTTCTGTGAGTGAAATTTATTCTTCAGTAATGCCTGCTCCATTCCCAAATTCATGATCCCTTGAGTATTTGCTTTATATTACTTAAACAGTTAATACTTAGTCTGTAAACCCATAGAATTTCTATTTGTCAGCTTACAAACTAGTTTTTCACAGTAAGCGAACAATTCTGTGATAAGTTAGGGTACCAGTTAGTAATGTAATACCGTTATATCATTTATTAGTATCATAATTCCCTATATGTAAGTTAAACAAGTAAAGAAAAAAGGAGAATTCTTCTTTCAGAGAATCTGACTCAAATTTTATGGCATATAGATTTTGTATGTGATACAGAGGGTTAACTTTTCTTAATTGACATTTTAAATTTAATAAGGTTTTCAAAATTTAACTTAACTGAATAAAGACAAAATGTAAAGCAAGCACAAAACTTCATAAAAATAGTAGAAAGTAATGGGCACATAATTTGTTTTCCGGTTTCAACACTAAAACAACTATCGTAATAAAATTATACGTTATATACTGTGGCCTGAAAGTGCATAAATTAAATAATTTGAATAATAAAATCTCCTGTTATGATTATAAAGCCTTCTGAGGAAAATATAATGCACATTGAAATTTGTAACCATGTTATTGTCTAGTGCAAATTCCTTTGAGACTACAGGTCTACTGGGAAAAAAAAATTTTTCCCTAACTTTTCACTATTGGAAAACTCAAAGTTGAACTGATATTTTTTAAGATATAAAATCTGATCTAAAATATTTTCTGAAACTAGTTTATGGAATACAAGCTTTTAAATAAAATAAATAAAAATTTAAAATTTTCAACTAGATATAGATAGTAAATTTTGACGTATACATACATATATACACACACACATAAAAGTATATGTGTGTGTGTGTTTATATATGGATATATATGTCTCTGGTCAATTCTAAAGATGACAAGCACTATGAGAGCAATATCTGGCTCAACTCTTTTAATTAAAAAACAAAGCAAACAACAACAATAATGGAGATGTACAATGATTATTCAAGCTACACATATGTACAAAGGCAAATAGATAGTCTTTGCAGTCTCACTCTGATTATGTACAGTAAGAAATGATCATGTGACTTTAGAACCTAGGGGACTTTTGACATAGAACCTCTTCTTGAAAACGTTGGTTAAAAATGGTTCCAATAAAGACAAATCCTAGTCAATCACAACATTGCTCTGGCTGGTCCATTTCAGTAACAGATTTAGAAAGCACATCGTCTTATGATTAGTAGACAGTCTTTTGGTTAGTAGGCAGTTTCCAAATTAGCATGGTAGGCATGACTGCAAAAGGGTTCTGCCCTCAGCAACAGTGCTTATTAAATGGAAGCACCCTCTAAATTCCAAATTGGAATGGGTTCTATCATATTTTTTAAACTAAACTCAAAAAGCACTTGAGTAGAGGCAAATTATTAAACACACCAATTTAAATATATGGTAATTCTGACCCAAGCTTTTATACGTATCTCTGTGCGTATAGATTCACATTTTCATCTTTATAGTATAAAAGGAAAATAGTAAAGCAAATGAAAAAATTGGACTGGATACTATGTACAAATATTTTGTTTTAAATTAACCAATAAATTTATGGTTAATGCTTTTTATTCTATTTAAAACAATCCACTTTTACCGAGAAAATAATGAAAAATGTAGAATTGAACGACCAAGAAAGGAAACCTACCAAGGACTAAAGCTTGAATCTGGGTAACAAGCCCAAAAGCTGGTGAAGAGAAAGGTACTGGTTTTAAGAATTCAGAGAAAGATTATCATGCTGCCAAATATTGGCCTTGAAATTCTTGCCAGCAGATCCAAGGATGTGAGAGATATAAGTAGGTAGAGGTTATACTTACCTTTATAACAGCTTTATTTTTTTTACACTGTGCTGGAAGAAACTTTTTTTTAAAAGGATATCATTTAGAGTGACAAATTGCAGGAAATTTACTATATAAAATTTCTGAATAAAATTTAAATCCCAAAATCCTTCTTTCATATATATTCTAGATATAAGAAATTACAGAATTGAAACCTAATGTCCATGAATTGTTTGTAAATGCCTATTTTCTTTTTAGAAATTAAAGTGTCAGTCCTATTTTTGCAATTGCTTAATTTTTACTGTTCATATGGTCTGATTAGAGACACAAGTAGCAGCTATTTTTCAACTTAAATTCCATAAATTATTACTGTTTCCAAATTGTCTATGAATCTAAGATAATGTTATTGTTGAAAACTTAGAAACCAATCATATATTTGATCAGAAATGGCTACTCAAATATTCTCCCTTCTGTCATTGAGAACTATGTATTAAACACTGTATACCATTCTAAGCTTCTAGATAGATTGTAAAAATCCTTTCAAGTGTTGGTATGAAATGAGTGGGAAACAGAACAAAAGCAAATTCAAAAGCAACAAGAAGTATGTACCATATATATCGTAGCAAATACTTTATATTTGAGAATCTTTACAGCTTGCATTTCCATTCCATTATTACAAGTGATGAAAAAAAAATTGCAAGTACCATGCAAATTATAAATACAGTCTTCCCACTTCACTAAGCATATTCCCACTTTCTAGTTTTACTTCCCAATTTATGCAGGTAACTGCCTGCAAAGCTGAAACTGATTAGATCATTCTTTATAGTTAAAATATCTTTCTCATTTTAGGAAAAACCAAATAGCCAACCATGAAAATTAAAAATAAATTCAATTGTCACAGTCCATTGCAGTTATTGTTACTAAGATCCACTTCATTTGTAGGTGTCCAAAATATAAAACGATTAATTATCTTCAAATTCATCTGTTCTTAAAATGCTACTTAAAACTTTGGTTGTTTTCCTGTAATAAAGAAGAGAAAGTATCGTAAATTAGATTGAATGAATGCAGTTTTTACTAATAAGCCAAATAATGTGAACCTATTAAATGTTTACTGAGCTAAATGCATGTTGCTATAGAAACTATTATAATAACTGGAATTTGTCAAATAGCAAAATAGTTGTGTTTAATAAAGCATAAGTAATTCATCTTAAAGATATATTACATTATATTCCAAACCTGTTCTATTTCTGTGGATTCTAGATTTATGTATAAATCAAAACTCAATTCTAGTGTATGAAGTTTGTTCAAAACAATGTGTATGTCAAACTTTTACCAAAGTTAATGTTATAAAATAAAATGTTATTTAAGATGGAAAAGTCTGCAAGTGAGAAAGGGACCATATGTCCTAAAAACTTTGAACAGGTGGGAAAATCCAACCATCATGAAGTACAGTTTTCTTCATTAGTTTCTAGGTGTTGCATTAATTTTAAAATGACTGATCTGCAATCAATAAGATAAGGAGGTTGAATTAAGAAACATTGATATGCACTGTGAACAAGATAAATCTCAAAGAAAATTGTAAAACTCTGGATTCCAAAAGGGTTAGAATCCCAAAAATGGACAATACAGGAGGTATTCAGAAAATTTATATTCTGAATTTTTTCTCAGGACAAGCTTAGTTGTCTGTATCTGTATAAAAGAGTGATTATGAAAACTCTAAATTCAAATTCCGGTCAAAATGATAGACCATAAAGGATGGAAATTAACATGTCTAAATAGAGACAGATACTATATTATGTACTTTCATACATTCTTTCATTTAATCCTACAATCAGTCTATGAGCTAGATTGACATCTTGATCTGCCACAGCAAAACCTGAGCCTAAAGGAAGGTAAATGATTTATTCAAGTTTGAAGTATCAATGCAGACAGCACTACTGCCAGTACAGTTTGAACTCATGTGATGCAAAAACCCATCTCTGCTCCTATTCAGTATATATTTATGTATTTATTGTGTATATTTATTTTGATGGAATATGATGAATGACAAATATAAAGGGTTTAGAATAGCAAAGACTCTGAAGAGTAAGTCAGTGGGACAAAGAGTAAGTGGGATGACTTGTTTTATTGTATTAAAAGACAAAACAACAGAGGGGCATTCTCAGAAGGTGACATCAGAGTCGGCAGGCAGAACTCAGCTCTGTCACAAAAATGAAGAAATGTCAAAAAGCTGTCCAGGGGACAGAGAAAGGAAGAAACTGAAACAACAGTGAGTTACCAGCCCCCCATGGCAGCCAGGAAGGGCACCCATCCCCCCACAGGTGTGCAGTCTGGATAAAACCCCTGGCTCACTGTAGCCAACTGAGAGGGAAAACAGACATCTTCCTCCCTGGGAAAAGGGAGGGTGTGGCAGAGAGAGGAAAGTGGTTCCCTTCATTGAATATGGCCAGCAAAGCCCACTTTGAATCTTAACTCTGACCAGACTAGAAACACGCCAAGCATAGGTTGAAAGAAATACCTCAGTGGAAAGCTTTGCCAATGGGTACCATCTGCTAGCCAGCCACAAAACTGCAAGGAGAAAAACTGCTTTTATGTCTCTCAGCACAAATTACTGGTAGAAAATCTGTGCCCCATTAGTGAGTCCCTGACCTGATTTTGATAACTTAAGCTGGGCAATTTTAAAGGCTCAGAATAAGTTGAACCAAAAAATCAAAGAAGAGCTGTGAAAAAAACACAAGGCAGGAGAGAGAAATTGACCATCAGAGAAAATTCAGCAACATATTCAAATGCCTAGACATGAGCAAAAAGCCATACTAGGAACTAGGAAGAGATGGCCCAGCCAAAGCAACAAACTATCCTGATGAGATACAGGACTAATCAATGATAAGCACATAAATCTCCTAAATCAATTCAAAGAATTGAAGGAAAATATGAGTAAAGTGATAAAGGAAGACACTGAGTGAATATAACAATTTGAAAGCCTGCAAAGAAAAGTAGCTTATAGGGATGTAAGACCAAATGGATGAGATTAAAAATACATTTGAGCAATTCATATCTACTGTTATATGCCTCTAAGAATTAGTATTTCGAGGACAGATACCTGAACTTGAAAAGACAGAGAGAAAATGGAAAAAATGCAACAGGGTCTCATGGAATTGAATGATAACATGAAATGCACAAACATAACGTTATTGGTGGCACAGAGGGGAAAGATAATGGAAAAGGGGCAGAAAAAATATTTGAGGAAATAATGACTGAAAACTTACCAACCCTTATGAAAGACATCAATATACAAGAAGGACAACGTACCCCAAACAGAATCTGTATAGACCCACTCTGAGACACCTACTCTTCAAATAACAAATATCAGAGATAGAGGATTCTAAAAGCAAGACCAAAGCAAAGCATCATTCAAGGGAAGCTTGATGAGGTTGAGTACTGACCTCTCCTCAGAAATCAAGGAGGCGAAAAGAAAGTGGTATGATGTATTTAAGGTACTGAAAGAGAAAAACTGCCAGCCAAGAATTTTGTATCTAGCAAAACTGTCCTTCGAAAATGAGGGTGAGTTTAAGGTCTTCACAGATAAACAAAAACAGTATGTTACAAAGAGACCAGATATAAGAGATACTAAAGGGGGTGCTGCAGCAAGAATGGAAAAAAACAAGGGCGAGAGACTTGGGGAAGAATGTAGAAACGAAGATTATTAGGGTAAATTAAAGGGTGAAAAGGCAGACAATAGTAAAATATGACAACAGAAAACCAAAAGATAAAATGGACAACTAATGCCTTTACAGTAATAAATGAACTCCCCAATCAAAAGAAACAGACTGGGAGCTGATGTAGTTCAAGTGGTTGAGTGCCTGCTTCCCATGTATGAGGTCCTGGGTTCAATCACCATTACCTCTTAAAAAAAAAAAAAAAGACATAGAATGGATAAAAAAGTATGAGACATCTAAATGCTGTCTACAAGAGACTTACCTCAGACGTAAGGATACAACAATGTTGAAAGAGAAAGGTTGGAAAAAGATATTCCATGCAAATCGTAACCAAAAAAGATCTAGAGGAACAATGTTAATATTGGACAAAACAGAATTTAAATGCAAAACTGTTATAAGGGATGAAGAAAGTCATTAGATATTAATAAAAGGGTCAATTTGCCAAGAAGAAATACCTATAATAATCATGCACCTAACCTGGGTGCCCCGTGATACATGAGGAGCACATGGGCAAAACTGAAGGGAGAAATAATAATATTAATATTATTAATAATAATAATAATATTCACAGCCTTGAATAGAACATCTGGACAGAGGATAAATAGAGCTTGAATAATGTGATAAATGAACTAGCTCTAACAGACATTTATAGAGCATTACACCCTAAACAGCAGGATATACATTCTTTTCAAGTGCTCATGGATCTTTCTCCAGGATAGACCATGTGTTGGGTCACAAGATGGATCTCAACAAATGTTAAAAAATTGAAATTATACAAAAGACTTTCTCTGGAATAACAGAATGAAGCTAGAAATCAATAACAGAAAAGGGGAAAATTCATAAATATATGGAGATTAAACAATACAGACAAATAATCAGTGTGATGAAGAAATTGCAAGAGAATTCAGCAAATATCTTGAGACAAATGAAAATGAGAACACAACATGTCAAAACTTATGAGACACCACAAAGGCAGTGCTGAGAGGGGAATTTATAGCCCTCAATGTTTACATTAAAAAAGAGCTAAAATCAAATCCCTAACTTCACACCTGGAGGAACTAAAAATGAACAGGAAACTAATCCCAAACCAAACTAAAGGAAAGAAAGAATAAATATGAGCAGAAATCAATGAAATGAGAACAACGAAAAAAAGAATCAACAAAGCCAAAGTGATAAACCTTTAGCTAGACTGACAAAGAAAAAAAGATTCAAATAATTAAAATCAGAAATGGGAGGGGGGGATATTACCACTGTCCCCACAGAAATAAGATCTTAAGAGGGTACTAGGAAAAACTGTACACCAAAAAGCTAGACAATGTAGACAAAGTGGACAAATTCCCAGAAACACATGAACAACCTACATTGATCCTAGAAGAAATAGAAGACCTCAAGAAACCAATCACAAGAGATTGAAACAGTCATCAAAAACCTCCCAAAGATGAAAGCCCAAGACCAGATGACTTCATAAGTGAATTCTACCAATCATTTAAAGATGATCTACTACCAATCTTGTTCAAGCTCTTCCAAAAAATTAAACAGGAAAGAATGCTACCAAACACATTCTATGAAGCCAATACCAACACCAGATAAAGATACTATGACAAAAAGTTACAGACCAATATCACTAATGAATATAGAT
>PVKH010047454.1:0-10296 GCA_004027955.1 Chaetophractus vellerosus | reverse complement strand
AGTGGCCTTGGGGCAAAGGCTCACTTCCTTTAAGTCTTACAGGAAAACACTCAGGACAGGGAGAAGGTCTGTTGCCTGGAAAGTAGTAGGAGCATTCCCTTGTATAAACAAGGGAACTCCTAAGGCTATTAGCAAGCACAAGTCCAGGACAAGGCGCAGGCCCAGAAAAGACAGGGATATCCCTGACCTTTTCATTTGCCTTGGGCTGACCTTATAGATAGGAGGGTGGAATTCTGAAGGAGAGCATCAGGCAATACCAAGTCAATTCTCAAAGATGGTGAAAGGTGTTTGTCTTAGGTTTGCTTGGTATTGTTAGCTTCTGATGCTTAAGAAAATGTCATATTGCTGATTGGATTCAGGCTCAAGGAACATATCTCAGGGAATAAATTCCAGAATTAGCATTTAAAAATATTAAAATGTATACTGTGCAAGAAAATATTACAAGAGTAAGAAACAGGAGATGATGGCCTATCCAAAGGAAGAGAATAAAAATCCAGAAACCATCAATAGAGATGACCAGACTCTGGACAAAGATGTAAAATAGAATGATCTTCAATTTGCTCAAGGAGCTGAAGGAAAATAGAGAAAGAACTAAAGGATATAAGGAGAAAAATGAATGAACAATATGAAAGCCTCAGTAAAAGCACAGAGAGTTTTAAAAAGAACCAAACAGAAGACCACATAACTGAAATGAAAAATTCCCAGGAGGGCTTCAACAGCAGATTGGAGCTGATAAAAGAAAGAATCACGAAAGCTGGATACAAGCCAATTGAAATGAGTCAGACTGAGGAACAGAATTCAAAAAGAAGTATAAAACTCTACCCTGTAGACTCCTAACAGACCAATTTTCTGCATGAAAAATGAATTCATTCATCCACAACATCTCAAAAGCTTTAAGTCACTTCAGTAACAATGCTTAGTACAAAGTCTCATCAAAATTGGTTACGGAGGAGCAGATGTAGCTCAAGTGGTTGAGCACCTGCTTTCTATGTATGAGGTCCCATGTTCAAAAATTTTGGTGCTTTGGAGCTATATGTACACCAGAAAGAAAAACATGTTCTTAAACTTAATGTATTCCTGTGGCTGTGAATCCATTATAAGTAGGACTTTTTTTAAATCAAATTTTATCAAATTTTACTGAAATGTATTCATAAACCATAAAGTCCATCTAAAGTGTACAATCAATGGCATTTGGTACAATCACAGAGTTGTGAATTCATCACTTAAATCAATATTAAAGCATTTTCATTACTCTACAAAAAAAAAACAAGAAAGGAAAAACAAAAAACAAAAAGAAGGAAAAAGGAAAAAAGGAAATAAACAAAAGTGGAAGAAACTAGGCAAAAAGTACCACATGTTGTTTGATTTCATTTATATAAAATGTAAATAAAAATAAATTATAGAGATGGAAATAGATTAGCAATTTTATTTGGCAGGGGAAGATAGAAAGATTGAGATGTAGGTAGGACCTTTTGATGAGATTACTTCAGTTAAGGTGTGGCCTAACTCAATCAGATGGGTCTTAATCCTATTACTGGAGTCCTTTATAAGATGAATGAAATTCAGACAGCAAAAGAGGAACTCATGGTAAGAAAAACCTGAATGTCAGTGGAGCCTGGAAGAGATGGGAGATGCCAAGATAGGCTGCTATGTGCATTACCATGTGACGGAGGAGTGCAGGACCAAGCATCACCAGCAGCCAGCCCCAGAACAGCAATTTTCAGAAGAAAACATCACCTTGTTGAAGCCTTGATTTGGACTTTTTCCTAGCTTCAAAACTGTGAGCCTAACACATGCCCATTGTTTAATGGAACCATTACATGATATTTACTTGAGCAGCCAAGGAAACTAAAATACTCTTGAACTCCACACCAAAAAGCCAATTCAATAAAAAATGAAGAAAATACTTGAATCGGCATAAGGGAAATGCAATCAAAGCCACAATGAGGTACCATTTTACATGCAATAGAATGGCTACTATTGATAAATAAAAAATTAGAAGAGTTGGAAAGGATGTGGTAAAATAGGAACACTCATTCAATGTTTGTTGGAGTGTAAAATGGTGTAGCCACTGTGGAAGAACATTTGGTGGTTGCTCAGAAAACTAAATATAGAATTACCTTATTACCCAGCAATCTTACTTCTAGGTTTATACCCAAAAGAATTGAAAGTAGGGAATCGAACAGATTATTTGCACACCAATGTTAGTGGCATTCACAGTTGCCAAATGATGGAAGCAACCCAAGTGTCTATCAACTGATGGATAAACAAAATATGGTATATATATACAATGGAATTTTATTCACTGTAAAACAAATGAAGTTCTGATAAAAGAAGCAACATGGATGGACTTGAAGACATCATGTTAAGTGAAATAAGCTAGATTCAAAGGGACAAATATTGTGTGATCTCATCAATTTGAAACAATTTGTGTTTCTTCTCTAGGCCATTCCAGGTTGCTGAGGTCTTCTTGGGTTATATGGGGAAGCTGGTACCCCTGAAGGAGTCTATCAAAAGATTTTGGCATGTGAGCTTAACTGTCTCCCAGAACAGATCTTCCATGTGGTGGGACCCATCAAAGAAGCTGTGGAAAAGCTGGCTGAAGTGCATTCCTGAGGGAATCAGTAGCCCTATGCTTTTGCATGGGTGGAAAGGAAGAACGGTGGTTCTTCCCAGAACTTCGTGGGGCTCTTAGATACAGGTGGCCAAGTGAAAGTAATCCCAACCCCGACATGGGCAAGAGCATACTGGTGTCACTGGGGGGCAGTGACCCATGGCAGGCAAGTGAGCATGCGCTTGAGGGTGGGGCCCTTTGGACCATTTTAGGCACCAGTGGTGGTGGTTCCCACTACCAAGTACGTTCTAGGTATTGACACTTTTGCAGCCTGTAGCTCTTAATAGCCCCATTGCATGAGGGGGTACATTCCCTCCTTATGAGAGATTGGAGATTTGAGCTATAATCGGGGGTGTGTTCACTCTTACCACAAGAGTTGCTGTAGCCTCACCAGGTGGTTCAACAAAAGCAGCACTGTCTTCCAGGTGGGGTAAAGGACAATATAGTAGGGCCTCATTTTTTGTGACCAATAACATTCCAAGAGCCTTAACATAAATTGAAAATTGTGCAAAATAGTGATCCCCAATATTTCATAAGTATTTCTTATATAAAAATACCCATCACACATTTTTAATAAATAAGGCAAACAAACACTATAGAAACAATAAAGAAATTAATCATAGAAATCATTTTTAAAAATTTTAGTCTCTCTGCCATTATTTTTTTCAATTACTAGTCATGTATAACTGAATTCATGTGTTTTGATTTCGCATAAGCAAGGTCCTATTGTACTTGGTTGGTTTAGGTCTTGCTGGTGACAAACATGCTTAGAACCACCCTCTTACTATTTATCAGTCTAGTGTGGCCAGTAAAAAAGGCCTCAGAAGCCTGGACACTGATGATTATGGCAGTTTAAATGTTGAGGTGCTGCCATTGGCCCCTGCAGGCTGTGGCATCCCACACAGGTGACTGGTATGCTGTTCCACTATTAGGCTGTATGTGACTCTAAGGTCAAAACTGCCATCTTCCTGTGGCACTCTAATCTTACTAATAAATTTGGACAGGCTCAACAAAGCTCCTTCATTATATGGAAATGGTACATACAAGACTGACTGACACCTCAGGGAGTCAGCCAACTTCATGAATAAATAGTTCCTTTGCTAGAGGGTGCTGAACAGCCTTCAGGGCCCCTCCTTGGCTAAGTGGGGTCCCCAGTTCAAAGATGGTATGATGATGGTATGGCTTGGTTCACAGATGTATCTGCAGTACTCTTAGCAGATGGAGTTCATTCACCTGCTGCAGTTATCCCTCCTATGGATGACCATCTACTCAGAAAGGAAGAGGGCATTCTGCCCAGTGGTTGACCAAACCTGTGCAGTGGCTATGGCTGTGCAGTCCACTCCAACCACAACTTTTGCAACATATTTACAGAATCATGGGCTATTGTAAATTGGCTAACCATGTGGTCTGGCAACTGGCAAATCAATATTTGGAATGTTAGAGGCTCCTCTGTATAGGGATGGATAGGGTCTGTGGCAACCGCTTGCAGTGAAGGAGATATATATGCCACCCATGTTGATGCGCATGGCAAAGAGCCATTTGTAGCAGAACATGGATGAAATTCCTGCACTGACAAAGGCATGCATCCAGCAGTTTGCCATGATTGCCCACTGGATCCAGCACTTAATGGGATATGGAAGTCTACCTCAGAGGCAAGGGTGAGCCAAATCATGAGGACTTACCCTGGAGGAAGCAGAAGCCAAAGTTGCAGCAGAGTCATATGACTCCTGCCGGTGAGCTCAGGCCATGCAGAATGTTGAACTGGGCTACATCAGCTGGACCACATATGACTAGAGCTTAGTCATGGTTTCCAGTGATATCTCACAGTTATACTCCAGATATGGGACAGCAATTCCCATGTGTCATGTGGATGCCAGAAGCACTGTTGTGGACTTAGAGGAACACCTGTGCCATGCTGTGGGTGATCCTAATGGTTGCCCTCCTCGAATGTTGCCTGAAAATTTAAAAAAATAGTGTACAAAATGACATCTGTTAGAGCTGTGTATCATGTCCTGGACACCATCTGTATTAGTCAGCTAAAGGGGTGCTGGTGCAAAGTACTGGAACTCTGTTGGCTTTTATAAAGGATATTTATTTGGGGTAAAAGCTTTCAGTCATAAGACCCTAAATTGTCTGACTGGAAGTATTATGAGAAGCACTTCCTCATCCAAAGTCTGTTGCCACATGTTGAGGCAAGATGGCAGGCAATGTCTGTGAGTGTTCAGGCATCCTTCTTCCTTTTAAGGCTATGACATCCCAGCTTCTTCTGATCTCAGCTTTAGGCTGGCATAAGGCTTGTCTCTCTCCATGGGGCTTGTTTCTTTCCAGGCTCAGCTGTTCTGATCACTTCACAAGGTCAACTGTAGACCATCAGGTTCATCTCTCTTCCTTGGGCCTCTGCCTTGTCTAATGAGCTGTTTCTCTTCCTCTGTGTTCTTCTTCTCTTTGTATCTACTTCTGTGCATTCTTGATTGAGCATCCATTTATATAGCCTACCAAAGTGGGTGGAGACTCAACCCTGAATGCCCTAATGATGTGCACTCTAATGACATCGTTGGGTCAAAGCCCTAATCTTAACATAATTTAATCAAAGTAATCTCCCCTGAATCTAATACAATCAGAGGGTATCACACCCAGGGTAACAGACCAGTTTACAAACATAATCAATATCTCCTTTTTGGAATTCATAAATAATATCAAACTGCCATACCATCTGAAATGTATGATGGACATGTTAAGATAGTTTGTTTATTGAGTTCCCAGAAAAAGTCGTGTGGAATGTGTTACGGAGCAGTCCTAGAGCAGCTTGCCAGCTTTCACTCCATCCCACAAGTACATCCTGTTCTCAGGACCTTGTGTGTCAGCTTGGTGGGATAAAACACATTCCCCTAGTAGATAAGGGGTTGCCAGAATATCCCTTCCTCTATTGTCCAGAGTATATGTAAACGTTCCCTGAAGACAGTCTGATTCTGGGAGGCATGTTTTACAATATTCATTTCACACCCTGGTTGTATATCTATCCCTGTTGGGGACTGAGCAGGGTTCCTCCTCTACTTCAGCACACAAACTAAAGAGAGGGGTATTGTTGTAGAATACTTCCCTGCATTGACCATGAATTGAGATCCATTGGCATTCAGGAACTGACGCCCACTAATGAAGCTGGCCTTTCTCTGTCTCTTTTCTATGTGAGTAAAACGTCTTTCCTGCAAGGCCTGTGTGAGTTGTGCTTTTGCTGATGATCCTGACACCTGTATTGGAGTGGGTTGACATCTCTTTAAGTATCTTTATTTTTGACAAACATTTTAAGAGCCTCGGGTTATTTAGTACATTTGAATGCTAATGATTGAAATTTACTTGCTTCTAAGTCCAGACTCACAATGAGACTACATTAATGGCCTGGGTTATGGTCTAATATTGATAATGTCCCATTTGTGCTTGAAAAGAATTTTATTCTCAAGAGCAATTTTGATTCTCATGATCAAGTTGAGTGATAATGTTCAAGTTTTCTGTATCTTTTTTGAATTTCTCTTCTAACTCTATCTATTTTTGAGTGTCAGCTATAGAAGTCTCCAACAATTTTTGCTGAATTGTCTTTTCTCCTTTTAATTCGCTCAGTTTTTCCTTCATGTATTTCTGGGTTCTGTTATGGAATGCATATATGTTTGTAATTGTTATATATTCCTGATGAATGACTCTTTCATAATAATAATGACTCATTATCTCTCATAATATTTTTTTTCTGGTTGCTATTTTGTTTCTCAACAGGAGAGCCAGTCCAGCTCTCTTACAGTTGCTATTTGAATCTAAAGTATGTTTCTTATCAACAGCACATAGCTGGATCATGGTTTTTGTTACCCATTCTGCCAACATCTTCCTTTTCATGGAGTTTTATCCATTCACATTTAATGTAATTACATTTGTGTTTATATTTAGGCTTCCTTTTTTTCTATGTGTCTCATATCTTTTGTGTTCCTTCTTTATAAACTTCCTTTGTTTAAATAGATGTTTTCTAGTGTTTCATTTTAAATCCTTTGTTGTATTTATTTACTATACTTTTATTGTAGTTATATATAAACACATATACATATAAATGACATAAAATTTCCCATTTTTAACTGCACACATCAGTGGTTTTAATCACATTGACAATTTTGTGCTACCATTACCACCATTCATTGCCAAGAATTTTTCATAACTCCAATCAGAATCTCTGTATATATTTAGCAATAACTCCTTGTCTCCCCTGCCCTAGCCCCTGGTAATCTCTAAATCTACTTTCTGTTCCTATGCATCTTCTTATTCTAGATGTGCCCTATAATTGGAATCACACAATATTCATCCTTTTGTGTCTCACTCTTTTCACTCATCATAATGATTTCAGGTTTCATCCATGTTATAGCATGTATCAGAATTTTATTTCTTTTTATGATTGAGTAATATTCTATTCATATGTATACCATATGTTTATCCATTCATTTATTGGTGGACATTTGGATTGATTATACCTTTTGGCTATTGTAAAAGAAGCTTCTATGAACATTGGTGTACAAGTATGTGTTTGAGTTTATGTTCTCATTTTCAGGTTATATACCAAGTAGTTGTATTGCCAGCTCACATAGTAATTCCATGTTTAACATTTTGAGGAATTGCCAAACTGTTTTCCACATTAGTTGCACCATTTTACAATCCTACTGTATTAGGGTTCTCTAGGGAACAGAATTAACAGGAGATATCTGTAAATAGTATGAGTTTTTATAAGATCCTCTCATGTGGTTGTGGGGATGAACAAGTCCAGGTGCCTCAGGCAAGTTGTGATCCAGGGGCTCCATTGAAATCCTGTGAAGGTTCTTCTCGGAGTTTCTGGGAGACGTTGGCTATCCAAGATGAGCTTGGAAATTCTCTCTGAGTGCTGACATTACTTCCCCTTTTAAAGCATTCAATTGATTGGATAAAACATCACACATTGCTGACAGCAGTCTCCCTGGTTGATTGTTGATGTAATCAGCCATCTATGCAGTAAACTCACTGATGACTACAGTCCATAAATGTCCTTGTATTACAATTAGCCCAGTGCTTGCTTGACCAAACAACTGTGCACAATTACCTGGCCAAGTCAACACATTAGCCTAACCATCACACCTACCAACAACGTATGAGTTCTAACTTCTCTAGATCCTCACTAACTCCTGTTATTTAAAATTTGTTATCCTACTGCATAGGAAGTGATATCTCATTGTAGTTTTTATTTCCATGTCCCTGATTACTAATGATGTTGAGCATCTCCTCATGTTCCTGTTCACTGTTTGTTATCTTCTTTGAGGAAATGTCCGTTCAACTTCTTTGTCAATTTTTTTGATTGGGTTGTCCGTCTGTTTTTATTCAGTCATAGCCATTCTTTACATATTTTGTATATGAAAACTTTGTTATATGATATCCAACTATTTTCTCCCATTTTGTAAGCTGTCTTTTGCTTTTCATGATAATGTGATTTTTCTCCTGTCTTCACAGTGGGCATCTAGTTCCTGAAGGTAAAATTAATGAAAGTTTAGGGACCCCCCTAAGGTGGTCCTCTAGAAGTATTTATAGTTAAAAGTAGCTTATGTTCATTCTCCACCCTTAATCAATTACTCTTTAATTATTCTTACCAAATACTGGGTCCAGCAGAGGTTTCTGTGCCATACAAGCTTTGAGTCATATTATGGTCTTATCTTTCCAGTGGTCAGGATAATGGTTTGCCCTGTGATCTCAATGCAGTAATGAATGTAAGAAGAATTGTTGATTTTCAATTTTTAAATTTTTCAGCTTTTTCTTTTGGTTGTCTGGGCAATATGACTTGCAAGCTCTTTAAATGCCAGACTAGAAACTGGAAGCTGGTATGTATTTTTTTCTATCTTTATTTTAAATCTATTTCTGACTTTGCATCTAAAGCATGTCTCTTTTAGACAACATATAGTGGGATTGAAATTTTATAGCCAATCCATCAGTATTTGCCTTATATTGGAGAGTTTTTTCCATTTACTTTTAATGGAATTACTGATAATGTAGAATTTATGCTTACCACTTGCCATTTGCTTCCTGTATGTCATATGCATTTTCCACTTTTCTTCCATTATGCTTTATTTTGTGTTACATTTCTCTAGTATACCCTTTTAACACTATTCTTTTTTCTTTTATTATATATTTGTGAGGTTTTTTTTTTATTGGTGTTCCTGTTAGTTACAATTAAAATGTAGTGCTGATTATATATTACTCAGCCAAAGGAGTGCTGAATGCAAAATACAAGAAATCTGTTGGCTTTTATAAAGGGTATTTATTTGGGTAAAAGCTTACAGGTACAAGGCCCTAAGGAAAACAACTCAAGGTTTCTTACCAAACTCTGTTGCCACTTGTTGAAGGAAGATGGCTGGTGTCATCTGCAAGGGTTCAGCCTTCCTTTCTATCTTAAGGCTCCATGGGCCCAGCTTCTTCCAATTTCAGCTGTAGGCTGGAGGGCTCATTTCTTTCTTGGCCTTCTTAGTGGCTCAGGTCTCTGGTCTCTTCAGCTGTAAACTCTCAGGTGAATGACTTCGTCTCTCTTGAGCCCCATGATCAAGTTCTCTCCTCTGCTGTGTCCATGGAGCTCTCTCTATTGAGTGAGAGTCATTCTAATGATGTGGTCAAATCAAAGCCCTGATCTTGATTTAATCAAGTAAATGTAAAGACTTTGAATTTAAATCAGTTAAAGGGTATCATGTCCAGAGGAACAGACCAGTTTACAAACATAATCAATATCTCTTTTTGGAATTCATAAATAATATCAAACTGCCATAGATTAATATCAAGTTATTTTCAATACTGTGTAAAAACTTGTCTCCTACTTAGCTGTATCCTACCCCCTCCTTTCTGCTGTTTGTGTCATGCAAATTATATGTAATAGTTTCATATATTTTAAGCCCATTGTTTACTTTCCTCTATGATAAAACATATACCATGAAATGGGATGGCTTAAACTGTAGGAATTTATTGGCTCATGGTTTTGAGGCTAGCAGTTAAAAATCAAGTTATCATTAAGGTAGAGCTTTTCCCAAGACAACTAGTATTCTTGGTTTTTCTGTCACATAGCAATGCACATGGTGCCCTCTCTTGGCTTCTCTGGAGGCCCACTGACTTCTTGTTGTTCCCATGGCTTTTTCTCTGGGTGTCTGAATTTCATTCTGTGTATAAAGGACTCCAGTAATAGGATTAATACTCACGTGGAATCAATTGGGCTACACCTCATCACAAGGTCCGATTTACAATGGGTATACATCCACAGGAATGGATTAAGATTAAGAACCTGTTTTTCTGGAGTGCATAGGTCCAAACCGCCATACCCATCAGCACAGTATTATAATTAGTGCTTAATGCAGCATTCTTATAAATCAGATAGGAAAAGAGTTGCTAACAGAAAAACTCATATCTTTTATATTTACCTTTGCATTTATGTTTACTGTTGCTCTTTATTTTATTTTATTTTATTTTATTTTATTTTATTTTATTTTATTTTTTGCCAAAGAATCAACTTTTTAATTTTATTTTCTATTTTATTTATCTCCACTTTAATCTTTTGCTATTTGATTCCTTCTCATTGCCTTGTGTATAGATTGCTCTTTTTTTCCTAGTTCTTCCTGTATATAGGTTAAGTCTCTGATTTGTAATCTTTC
>PVKH010047453.1:0-10290 GCA_004027955.1 Chaetophractus vellerosus | reverse complement strand
GGGCAGGCCAAAGACTCCAGTCTCTGGAAGTACACCTACAAGCTCCAGCACCACATATAGGTTTGAATAGAAGGGACTGATGGACCATGTGCAGGGAGGACATATTTGAGTCCAACTCTGTCACTCTCAGGAGCACAGATTCCAAAGTAGGGCCCACTGATAAGGCACAAAATTCCAGAGCTATCCACCCTGATATAGGACCTGGGTGTTTCCAGAGTCCTCAGGAGCCCCTCTATTTGGGATAATATCCACATTGGAAGCCTATGAGGTCCTAATGAGATGTGCCTAAGCATTACCTCTGGGATGACCTCCCAACTCACTTTGAAGTCTCCTAGCCATATGAACTCATTTGTCTTTACCTTTTCCCCATTTTATTCAAGGTCCTTTTTCCAGTCATATTGGCAGTTGGCACTAGGTAGTCATCCCTCATTGGCTCATCCCTGGGAGTCATGTCCCACGCTGGGAGGAAGGTAATGCATTCATTGCCCTTTATTCATTCCTTCATTCATCTATTGATAGGCAGATAAGTTGTTTCTACTTTTTGGCTATTATGAATAATGTTGCTATGAACATTTGCATTTAAATTTTTATGTAGATATATTTTTTTCATTTCTCTTGGGAGTGGAGTTGCTGAGTCTTATGTTAACTCTTTAACATTTTGATGACCCACCAGAAACACCAAACTATTTTACGCCTCCCTGCTTGCATTTTTATCACTCTAATAGAATTCCTTCCTCTGATATCCATCCAATAAGATCCCATCCATCCTTCAAATCCAGCCCAGATTTTACCTACTCTTTGCACTCTTCTTTGCACTAACCCTTCCCTGAAAGCATCCATCCCTCATCCTTCTCTGCTACCTCTGCCCCTCATCCATATTTTTATTGTTTCATTTAACTCACGATGCATTGTGTGCCCCTTGGCAATGAACTAATTGTTGCATCACTGTACAAAGGACACTCTATAAAAACAAGCACTCTTATTCGATAGACAAATATTTTACATTTCCACAGACTGCAAAATTATGACAAATATAGTACTTTAATACTAGACAGATCAGACTTGATCCTCACAGCAATCTTGCAAATGTATTTTATACCATTAATGCAGAACAGCTAGTAAGTGCAAATGCTAGAATGAAAACCAGAGACTTTTTACTCCTACGTTGTCCAATACTCTATATACTACCTGCTTTGATAAAAAAAAAAAATTTACTATCAGACTTTTTTGATCAGCTAGCCTGATAAGAAAGAATCCTTATGAGATGAATCTCAAAGTAATTATGCTGAGGGAAAGAAACTAGACAATAAAGAATATATACTTTATGATTCCATTTATATAAAGCTCTAGAACACTGATGTTCAACCAGGTACAATTTTTGTCTCCCAGGCATTTGGCAATATCAGAGATTTTGGGTTGTTACAACTGGGGAAAGATGCTACTGTCATCTAGTGAGAGAAGGCCAAGAATGCCAATAAACCTTCTGTAATGTACAGCATCGTTCCACAACAAAGAATTATCCATATCAGAAGGTCATAGTGAAGATGAGAAATCCTGCCCTAGAAAATACAAACCAATCTATAATAACAGAAACCAGATCAGCCAGGAAGGTATGAGAGGAAAAGATTACAAAAGAGCACTAGGAAACTTTTGGAGGTGACAGATGTATTCACACTCTTGACTGTAGTGATGGTTTCATGGGTGCGTGCATATGTCAGAACAAATCAATTTGTACATTTAAATATGTCTATTATGCCTGTATAAAACTTTTTTTAAAATTAAAATTAAAATGGTACAACAAAAAAGGGTTCCTATGGTATGAGTCAAAGGTCTCAAAAATCCTCTCTTACTCAAAAATATCATGCTCAATTAAAGAGACCACAATCTAGCTCTGAGATGTCATCATGCACCCTTGGATAATCAACAAGTTTCCTTTCCAAGCATAATCCCTGCCAAGGCAGAATCTGTTTTCACTTCAGATGGTGGATTAAAGTTGAAAATCATACAGTAGAATTGTAAGGAAGATTCAGGAGCCAAGTTGCAAGCGACAGTCAGATGCAAGTCACAAGGTATTTATCTTTCAAACAGACCAAAGCAGAACAGAGAACATTTAACCTTGTCCACCTATCATTGAGGAAAACTCTGCTATTTAAAGCAAGCATCATGTAAGTGCCCCTCCGAAAGGATGGGTTTTAAGGATCCTAGAGAATCACCTCAAAGAAATGCTCCAAGAAATATCCTGATCCCCCATTCCCCACCCCCTTTGCTTGGCCAGGACTGTCACAGTGAGACAGCTAAGAAGACAGCTTAATGGCAGTGGGTGGTAAATATAACCAAAATTCTTACAAATTTTGCTGTGCTTGGGCCTGCTAATTGTGGTCGCCAGCCTCCAAAATGGCCCCAGTGTTCCCCTTCCTCATATTCACTCCCTTGTATAGTCTCCTCCCTGATCAGCATGACCAGTAAAATACAGCAGACGTGATGGGCCATCACTTCCAAGATTAGGTTATAAAAGGCACTGCATCTTCCATCTCTCTCTCTCTCTCTCTCTCTCTCTCTCTCTCTCTCTCTCTCTCTCTCTCTACCTCCCACCCCCTTGGGCTCACTCCATCTGTGTAAGGCAGCTGCTATGCCATGACCACTTTATGGAAATGCCCATGTGGTAAGGAGCTGAATTTGCTGGCCAACAGCCAGTGAAAACCTGAGACCAGCTGACAGCCACCGAGGTTGGAAGTAGATCCTCCAGCCCAAGGAGCCTTCAGTTCACAGCTTGACTGCAACTTCATGAGAGACCCTGAGTCCGAACCATCCAACTAAGCCATTCCTGGATTCCTGGCCCTCAGAAACTGTGTGAGATAGTGAATAATTTTTATCTTCAGTTGATAACTTATAGGGTAATAAGTGATAGAGCAAAAGATAACTAATACACCCTACTCGTGAGTTAAATAGAGCACTGTCTCTGACCAAATTTGCCTTCAAAGCTGCACCATTAGATACACAGCTTTGGATAAGGAAAGACGCATTCTCCACAAGTCCACAGTTAAAATGCACCTGCCACCTGGGAGGGGAGTAAGAAGCCTCTTCCATTAATACTGATGGCAAAAGAAGGGTTGATTAATAAGGTTAATTTTCTGTTTTGCAAAAGTCACAAAGAGAAAAGAAAAAAAATGAGAATAGGAATCTAGGTTGCTTCACATGGAGTGCTATCAGGGACAATTGATTAAAAAACAAACAATAGCAACAAAACCAATATAGTGAGTGGTCACAACCGTAGCTGCCTACGGGAATTAACTAAGGAGTTTTAAAAAACCATGATGCCCAGAACATACCCTCTATCTATTACCTCAGTGTCACAGGGAGACCCGTGAGACCCGGCAGCAGTGTTTTTTAAAGCTCCCGGGGTGATTCCAATGTGTGGTCAAGTTTGGAACCTCTGAGCTTCGAAACATGAGACATCCAGGAAGAAAGCTGCAAGAGGGAGGAGGGAAAGAAAAACAAAACACTGAATTTGCAAATTTGTCCTGTCCTTTTCACAAGGACAGCCTAAGTGTTCTAGCTGCCTCTGTTGACTTGACAACATAAACTTACCAAGCTATCTTGGTATGGTAATTCTCATTTTTCACAGCACCAAACATGCTGTTGACATTCTCTAAATGTTAAATAATAACAATGGTTTGCTGTCAGTTATTTCTCTATAGCTGTTAAAATGTACCTGCATTTTATATAGAGCTGGATATCAGGGACAGGTTTTGTTGAGCTAGTTCCTATTATTGGGGCATCCATCACAGTTGCTGATCAAATCAGGGTCTACCACAGACCCTAGGACAGCGAGGGTACAAGGGAGGGGTCAACAGAAGTAATTCCCAGAGTGCTGCCACCTTATTATTTTTTCCACGGCCATGTGGCTGCACTGGCTTTCCAGAAAAAATGGGGCTATAACTTTCCTCCCTCATCTTGCAGCCAGTCTAGCCCCTCCCCATTGCTATGCTATGGCCTAGACCCCAAATCCAGTAGATTGTGTTCTAGAGAACCGGGCCTCTGGCTTTTCTCCCTCTTAACAAGACATTTCTAAGATCACCTGTCCTGAATGTTTTAGGTAGGTAGTGTAAAAGAACTCTGTGAAGTTTGCAAGACCTGGGGAACCTCCACGTGTTGATAAGGAAAAAGCAATTGAGAATCAAAGCCTTAAGAAAATTACATTCCCAATAACATACAAAATGACCTTTGATTGTGAGTAGTTAAGAATTACTTCACATTCAGGCTCTCGTGTGCCCATCAAGAATCTTTACACTGCAAAATCCCGGCTTCTGATTTGTTTTAACAATATCTTTACACTTCCACTGGGAATTTCTTCAATACACAAAGATGTTAATTTGGTGAACACAAAAGTCTTTGAAGGACTTCATGACCTACAATTATTCTTTGGAAGAATTGGATTTTTTTTAACATATGGAAGAATATCTGTGTTTCACATTCTCAGGAAAGTAAATTGTTGTGACCATAATTCTATAAGCATGAGGCAATTGTGCGTTTTAGAAATGTGAACCAGAGTTCCCTCTGTCAGAGGTGTCATCCCAAGACAACTTCATGAGAAAATACAGGCAAGAAAAATGCAATTCTCTCCTGAACGTGAACAGTTAATTTAATGAATTACATAGTGGATAAAATATGAGGAGAATGCAAACAAAATTCTGGCTCTTTATTTACATGAAACACTTTTTTTTTTTTAACAAAAAATTAAGCTCAAACCAAATTTTCTTTTTTCAAAGCCAGAGACCAATGAAGTGAAAGATGTTGTTTCTTTTCTTAATAAATTACTTTTACCATGGTAATACCACATGTTATTATACTAAGCCAGTGAGGGAAAAGGAATAAACTATAAGGCGGTGTTAATGTTTTAGGGTAATTCTGAATCCTGAAGTTCCTTATTACAATAATTTGAACTGGGGCTGCAATTACTGTGCAACAATAAATGACTGTTTCATTGAAGGCTTACTTGTTCATTATCTCGTTTCAGGTACATTTTATTACTAATTTTTGCAACTGTATGAGGATACCTGTGACACATGAAAGCACAATGACATACATGCAAAGCTCTTAACTGCAACATTGTTTATAACTGCAAATAACTGGGGAAAAACTAAATATTTATCAACAGGAATGGTTTTAAATATTAAATACTGATATTTAAGTTATTTTTTAAGATAGTGGGTTTAACTTCTGCTTCCAGCCATGAGGAATTTAATAGTATTTGGCTTTCCCTTCTAACACAAACTATTAGAAAACCAAACATAATTTGAATCTACAGATACTGGACAACAGGGAGCCAGGATAGGGAGTTCCAAGAGAAGATAAACAAAGAAGGTAAAACCTAACAATTGCTCTGGCTTTCTACTTAGGAGCACTTTCCAAACTGTAGCACAGAAAGCAAGGAACCCACGCAGACCGCAGTGGTGCTGCTGACTGGAGAAGACAGAAATCAGAGTTCATGGAGGCAGCTGAAGTGTGCAGGGCAGAATACTGGAGAGAGGGAGCTACACAAAGAAACAGCTCAAGAAATCTTCATAGACCTCCTCTTCAGTCTTTGGCTACATACGCAAAAACCTAGACAAAGAACAAATACTGGGCGCAAAAGCTACTAGTTCCCAAAACTTACTGGGAAATTATAATCTGAACACAAGGCTTGAAGACATCCAAATTCCAAACAGCCAAAGTGGAGAGGTTTCATTGAAGCACAGCACATTCAACAGAGATCCCAAAAGGGCCATGCCTTAGTAGTGTTGATGGCTGTAGGATGACCAAATACCTGAAAGTGACTTGTTTCTCTCCCTGTTGCTAGGATACAAAGGAAAGAATTGTATGTAAATTAGAAGGCAATGAGATGCAACCCCCTCTTTCTGCTAAATTCCTCTTTTGGTGGTCAAGAAATCCTGTTGAAACAATGACGTATGAAAACCAGCTTCAACTGGTTGGCTGGACTTGCGCAGAAGTAGCCCCTTCTGAGAGCCGGAGGGGACCAATGTAATCCACTTGTGATCGTGCTCCTGGTATCAGTTCTTGGCCAATATGTTCCATCTGGTGAGGTAATAGTTTCAGTCATTGGAGTGAGCATGATGGACACTCGGGAGTGATGTCCACGAGCTGCTGGCGAGTAACAGGTAGCTGGAAGTGCTGCCACAGGGTCTGGGAGCCGTGATGTCTGCTTTTTCCTGTGGAGTTGCTCTGCTGCTTCTTGGGTTTCAACAGCATGGTTTCAGATCTTCATGAGGGTATCCACCTCAACATTCCCGAGCAGGTGTTAGAGGAGTGGGTGGGGACATGATAGACAGTTATCTGTCTATGCTGGCAGGTGTCTCAGATATCTTTCCACAGATCTCTCCTCCACAGAGGGCAGCCCACGACAAAATCATTCCTGTTTTGTTTCTAGTATTTGCAATTTACCCCTGAATTGTGATGGTAGTTTTTCAGAGTGACCGGATACCATTGGGTTAAGCCCTCTACTTGCACCGGGGCATGGTATGTTGTACACAATTGATTTTTCAACGTGCTACATCATAATTTGGCCCCCTTCCACAATTGGGACCAAAACCCAAGGGGCATTTGCTTAGAATGCTGCCTTTGCCACAAGCCCCACCCAAAGTTAATGTTGGTGCTGGCTACATCCAATTCACGGGGCAGTTGGGGTCCACTCCCCTTTACTGTTTGAGTCTGTGCTGTTACTCCATTTACTTTTTAAAAAGCAGCTTGCTGGGGGTTCTCCATTCCCATGTACAATTTTTTCTGATTAACACATACATATTTGAGCTAAATGAGGGATGAAGGGTTTCCAGTACCCTCAACAACCCCAAAAAGGACATTAATTGTTTTAGACTTTCAGGACATGGTAAGATTAAAGTACAAAAAGCTATTTTGATAAAACTGACCCTCTGCTTTGTAATTAACATAACTGCTTATTTAATTATTTTTTGCCATTTGAATAGAGCTCTTTTAAGAATTTTTGTTAATTTAATATTACCATCCAGAGGTATGAAAATATATACTGAACAGACAAACACAAAGAGTTAAGATACAACAACAGAAACATAAAGTTTACTAATTTGACTCATAATTCTTACTCCTTTGCAATTTACCCCTGGTATGGTTGTTTCTAAGCTTTCCATCATTTCACATTTTTTTTTAAGATTTATTTTTTATTTATTACATATCCCCCCCCTTTCTGCTTGTTCTTGCTGTGTTCATTCTTGCGTTCTTTCATGTCTGCTTGTCCCCCCAGTTGTGCAGCGACCCGCTGAGTCAGCTCACCCCGCAGCAGGAGCTTGCCCTGCTCGCGGCGGCTGCCCACAGCAGCTTTTGCTCTGCCCACGGCGGCTTGCCTTCTCAAGGCAGTCTGCCCGCTCGAGGAGGCCCCAGGAACCAACCCCGGGGCCTCCTATGTGGTAAACCAGTGCCCTACCAACTGGGCTATACAGCCGGCCCCCACATTTTTTATTTTTACTGCTTTTAAGATCTTTGATTGGGGCTGAAGGGGACTCACATAGCATTAACTCACAACTTCTTAGTTTCCTTATTTTTCCACAACTCAAAGAAAATTTGAGCAAAGGGGGCTTTTTACCCACTTTTCTTGCTGTTTACAAAACAAGTTTAATTGCAATATAGTATTAAAATTCAAAGACCCATTTTCTGGCTAAATTTCTCTGTCATCTAATTTCTAGGCCAAGCTTCATTACAAAAAATAATTAATTTACTTTTCTGTAGCCCAGATCCCCCAAATTTAGACCGATTTTTCAGGATGCATCCTAGCGGTGAGCACTCGGGCACCACCACCTCGTTCCCCAGGACAGCAGAAAGAGAGAGAGAAAGAGGACAGCCCAAAGAGGATGGCCCAAACAAAGGCACGGAAGGCAGCAGGCTTCCCCTTCAAGGCAGCGAGGGAGTGGGACTCACACCCACCAAACCCCTCCCACTACCACCAAACCTTCACCACCTTAGCGAAGGTAAAGCAAATGCTACCTAGCAGTTAGCCAAAGCCAAACAGCACACTTCCCTTTTAAGGGAGCGAGGGAGTGGGACTCAAACCCACCAAAACCTCCCCCACTATAACCAAACCTCCGCTACCTTAGCAAAGTAAACCAAATGCTAACTCATGGTCAGCTGGAAGAAAAAAATAACTGATGGATAATGAAAATAATTCCCCTGCCAGGGGAAGGAGACGACCGGTGCTCCATCCTCACCTCGTGAGCCTTGGTTCCTTTGGTGGCTGGAAAGGGGCTCCACCCCGAGTAACCCCCGAATCCTCAGGAAAATCCCCAGCTGCTGCTGGAGTCAGGGATGCCCTGGTGCAGACAACCTCCTCCGCAGTTCACCTTGGAAGTGTTCTCTGGTTACCATTTTTATTCATTTATTCTAGTCCCGGTGGAGTCCTCAATTTGTTAGGCCTCAAGGCAGGGCCTTTATGGATAACCAGAGACGGCATGAAGAAAACTTCAACATGAGAGTTAAGCAAACTCACATTTATTACGTCTGCAGAGGTAAGGAGCCAAGGTCAGTCCAAAGTGACTCAGACCTGACTCCTTGTGCTGCGGTTTTACTCTTGCTTAAATACCTAAGTTACTACTTAGCATTTGCTTTGATTATGCCTTAGCTTTTATGCATATGGATGAACACACATAGCTAGTTATATAATTGTATGATTAGTATGTACAGGAAATCATGCTTGTACATATATTGCATGATCAAAAAAGGGGCGGATAACTCCACCCCTGGATGGGAAATTTACTATGTTAATTAAGCAAGTTAAAGTGAGGACAGCAAGGGGCTTCTTCTGCGCAGGTCCGGCCAACCGGTTGAAACTGGTTTTCATACTTCATTGCTTCAACAGGATATTCTTGACCACCAAAATTGGAATTCGGCAGAAAGAGAGGGTTGCATCTCATTACCTTCTAATTTACATATAATTCATTCCTTTGTAGCCTAGCAACAGGGAGAGAAACAAGTTACTTTCAGGTATTTGGTCATCCTACACCCAACAGTGGGGGCTAAACTAGGCCCCAGTAAGGCTACTCTAGATCCACCCTAACAAAGCTTAAGAACAAGTCTTAAAGGATTATACTCTCTCAACTGCCTGACAAAACAAAATTCAACATTCTTTTAAAAAAGACAATAAAATCTGATGAACCACCATGTAATATTTACCATGTTTGGCATCCACTCAAAAATTACTAGACATGCAAAGAAGCAGAAAAAATGTGACCTATAACCAAGGGGAAAAAATTAATCAACAGAGTCCCAGAAATGTCAGCGATGAAAACTTTTAAATAGCATTTATAAATTATTCTTGAATATAAAGGAAAACATTGGGCCAGGACACTCTGTGGCGTGAATCTGTGAATCCTGTCAACCGGGGAGTTGAGCTGGGGGGCGTTGTGGGCCCAGGAGTGGTGGGGAGGGACGGGGTGGATCGAATATAGGGTGTTTGGTGGCCCATGGAAGTGTTTTCCATTGCCTTGCGGTGGTGAATACAGGACAGGGTGACAGGCATCAAAATTTATAAAAGTGTACAATCTAAAATGTGGACCTTGATGTGGACCAATGACAATGTTGGGGAACTATGTTTCACCATCTGTTTGTCAGTTATGTTGGTGCTGCCATCCACATACAAAAAGGTTTTGGTATTGGGGGGAATGGAGGAGGTGGTTGAGTATATGAGATTGTCTTGTATTCTGTGTGTGACTCTGCTGTGACCCAAAACTTCTTTGAAAATTAAATGATAAAAGGAGGGCTGCTTGAGAGTGAGAAGAGGTAGGTGCCATGAAACAGACTGGACACCAGATATTGCACTGTCAAGGCACAATTGGGAAAAAAAATTATACATATATATATTATTATCTTTTTACATTTTTTGAATAGTCCAATCCTTTAATAAACTCTTGTTTTCCTTTTTCTATTTTTTTTAATTTTCTAAAACTTTTTTTATTTTCAAGTTCTCCTATATTTTAACTCTTACATTTAAAGACCATTATTATTTCATTTTCCTATTCATTGCCTATTGTGATGGCTTCACCTGTGAAGAGGTTATGGATCACAGAAGGGTCATAATGGGGACGGGAGAGGATCATTGTGGGGGGGGGGGTGTAAAGGTTGAGGGTGCATGGGAGGAAGTCCACCTGAACATACATAAAAGGCATACATAATTGTTCAAATGCTCATGGGACATGGTCATGGGGTGAAATATTACTCAGTAAGTGGGAAAACACTGAATTCCCATTTTGGAGAGCTCTGCCATATTTTCCA
>PVKH010047452.1:0-10293 GCA_004027955.1 Chaetophractus vellerosus | reverse complement strand
TTAGATCTTTCATCATATATATATAATCAAAGAGTTAGGAATGTTAGAATTTCCCCCTTAGGAGGTTTGCAATGATTGACAGGTCATAGGACCATGAATCAATACCCCTGTAGCATAGGTTGAGGAAAGACAGCCTCCAGCCATAACCCACCTAAATCATCCCTTCCCAAGAATAAACAAAATGGAGCAGATAAGGGCCATCACCCCCTCCCCAACCTCTCCCACATTCCAAGACCTACTAACCCACTCCCCCCTGGCCATTTGGTCACAGGCTTTACTCAGTTTCCCTGCCTATTAATGTAATGTATAAATTCATATCCACTAGCTTCCACAGCTTCCACAGTGGGGCTGTAGTCTCTTCAGACCCCCACCAGCATGGTGGGGGAGCCAAAGTATATTCTTCAGACCCCTTCCGTTGGGAGAGCTTCCCAATAAACTTCCTGCCTGCAGCTGTCAGTCTCTGTGTCCCAGTGAGCACCGTTTTTCTCTAACACCTATCACATTTGTTTCCTAAGGAAGTTGGCTCCAAGGGATCAAGGTGTAAAAACTGGAGGCAAACTTCTGGCAATAAATGAAGTTGAAGAAACATTTAAAAAATAGGGTTGAACATGGACATTTTAAATTATCACTTTTTTTTTAGCAGGGAGAAAAGAGCAAAGTTATATAAACTACCAATTATTTTTTCTGGAAGTTTCAGTGGCAATTTGTCAAACACTTTCACCATTTCTTAGGGAAAGAAAATATGAATTTTCCCCTGTGTCAAATGGGTATTGCAGAAACAAGTCAAACTGGAGTCCTTGAAAGTTTGTGTAGAAGAAGATTCCAGCGCAGGAGAAAATAATTGAAGGTATGCTACCTGAAACATGACTGATAAGTTCATCAGTGTCAGGAAAGGGCTCCTACAGATTTGCCCTGAAAGGAGATCAATGTTGTTGGACATGCTATGCCAGAAGACACTGAAGAGTGAAGAGAGGATTTCAAACAGCACCAACTTTAAAAACAAAACACAAAAACAAACATTTCATCCCATTCTTCTCCTTTCTTTTCCCGTATTGGAAAGGATAAAAGCAGGAGAGGGGTAAGCATAGAAAGGAGAATGAACAACAGCTCAGGGTGTGCCACCATCTTCCTTTTCCAGCTTTTAGCCTTTGGGCTGAAAGTCAGTCCTGAATTGTGGTAATGGGATAAAGTAAAAACTATACGAAATGAACACTGTGATCTCAAATGGGGTGTTTCAAATGGATTGGACTGTTAAATAACTGAACATAAGATGGTTTTTTATAGCTGAATATTCCCAAAAATATCTGGCATTTCTCTGAGATATTATTAAGCAATAGGGGAGAAGATATAAGACTGAGTTTAAAGATAGCGGTAAAATATACATATATTTCCTGTTTATTTCCTGTGGTTGAAAGTGCCAACTCTTTCAGGGATTCACATTTTTAAAATTAAATAATGGCAATCATACAGCCTAATGGATATTTTGTTTTTATGATTAATGTCTAGAATTTTAAAATCAGGAGTTCTTCCTAACATCTTTTTAATCATACTATAAATTTCTCCAGGAAGCTTCCTTATTGTTGAAAACTGCAGTCCCCAACTACGAGCCACGCCAAATTGTTAATGGTCAGAAAACATATGAGGAATCAGTGTGTTTGGAATATCACTAGTTTTCATGTTTAATTTCTTCATAGATGACTCATCACCCATGAGGGGAGGCTTGGTGGGCGGAGTTCTAGTTTCAGTAGAAGCAGTACTTTTAGTATGTATTTATATGTTGAGTTTCTTAGTAAAGTTTTCCTTAAAGGAAATGTTCCAAGGCTAAAATACATTTGAAAGTTAATGGAATTAAATTAAAACAAAGAACAAGAAGTTTATACATATGGAAGCAAAGAAATATTAAAAAGGAAGTCAATGATCAGTGATTAAATATAAATATCCTGTGAAGTACAATGCAAAATAAACATGTACTAATAACTGATAAGTTAATTGTTTCATCAAAATTTTTTCTCATTAAATATGTGATCCTTGTTTTCCAAGCATTCTTAGAGCTTAAAAAAAAAGGGCCAACAAGGATTAGAGGTTGTAAGTGTCATAAACAATTCAACAATTCACTAAAATGGAAAAAAATGATTTGGTACTATTCCCTTTAGTTTCTGGGACCCATGTAAATACTTTATTTACCATATGTTATTATTCCTTGCAATTTTAATTGAGTGTGTTTTGACCTATTTGGTACATAATTCCCATTCGTTCATTCTAGTTTTCTCTGTTCCTCTCCAGTTTCTTCTCTTATGTATAGTCTAACAAATGAAATTCAACCAATTTTGTATGTTCTGAAATAGAGCCCTTGATGCCATATAAAGTTAAAATTTAATATGTATTCCTACTATTACCTAAACAATTAACCTTTTATGTTGTTGCTAAAATCTGTCAGAATACGTTAGTATCTCAGTAGAAAATTGTTTGACCCTTCAAATCCTTGTCTTATGAAAGAATGCACCTAATATAATTAAAATAGCCAAGTATTTATGTTGGAGCAAAAACAAAAAAATGTAATACTGTGAGTTACACACTTAGCTTATCAACTATCAATAGTACATTAAACTATTTTAGTTCATGTAATTCTCATTTCCAAAGTTCCTTTTATAAGAGTCTTATAAAATTCAGATACAGTACAAGTAAATTTTAAAAGAATGCATTGTATTTATTTCATTTTATATTTTACAATTATAAATAAATTTTGTAGTTGTTAAGATGTTAGACAAGCAGAGCAAATAATCCTTATTAGTTACAAATAAAGAAATTATAGTATAGTAGAGGGTGAATACTTTCCTTCTCAATATTTTTTGAACCTATGATGAGAAAAGACCCAAGAGGAAATGAACTGGGCTTGGCATAGTTCACTATGGTCTCAAATACTGATGTCCACTCTGAGCAATATACCGATTTTCGATCGTTATTTACATTTCTGGTAATAAAAGAACAGAATGTATCCCTACAGGTAGGTATAGTATTTACTCAAAAGGGTGATTTTTCTCTTTTTCAATTATCTTTGGAAGAAAATAATACCTTGAAAAATGGTCATAGACTGGATCAGGGAAAAATATAGTCTTGTCTCAAGAGCAGGAATCAGTCTAGCCAGGCTTCCCAGAGGGGCTTGGGGCTCTTCAGATTATACCAAAATGATAAATCTAGACAAGTGGAGGCTACCCAAATACAAGGTGAGAAACTGATGCTAAGACTTCAGTGAGAATTTCAGATAAAATCTTGCCTTTAAATCTAGACATGCGCTGTTTTACTGAATTTGGTGTGTTAGTGGAAAATACAAAGAATCACAACTTATAAGATTGTCACATATTCTAGGTATGTAAAAATTCTTCATAGATGTCATATTTTATTGAAGCTTTATATTAGCATCCTGAGAAAATGGTAGACAAAGTATATTAAAATGTTATTTGCACCTTAGCTATATTTTACTTTTCATGTTAATAGTTTACATGGACAATTAGAAGAAATATTTGAAGTTTATTCTTCCTGATAGTAGAGGTTATAATATCAAGAGACAATGATATTAAAATCCACACTTTGTCATTTCTATTGCTATTTGCTTTTGTTTAAAATTGGTTTAATATAAGATAGGAGTTTTCCCCAGAAAAATATAGTATGTGGGTGCTATTAATGTGCAACTTAAAGTTCATATTATTTATCCCCACATCAATGGATTTAAATAATGCCAGCAGTTCTTTTACTAAAATGGTTTCATATTTTTGAAAGGGAATAATGCTGAATGCAATAAGGGGCTGAAGTCTTATAACTATACATAGCATAGGTTGAGCTGAGATAGTCAAAATATAGTATTTGACCTAAATTTTAAAATATTTTAAAAAGCACATTTTGATTTGAGGGAATGGCATGTTTTGATGAAAGAAAAAAAAAATCTCCAGCACAATTCTCTCCTAAGCCTTGAATAAAGATAATATTACCTTGTCTGCAGGTGAAGTTCTAGGAATTTGTGATCTTGTTAAAACGGCGTGTATATTTTGTGTCTTTGCATTTGTGGGGAATGAGGAATAGGTTGGATAATGTTTTAAACCTTCAACAAGTTGAGTCTCTGATCCCAATAATGTTAAAAATGACTAGAATATACTAAGTTTAATTTCAGTTCTAATGTACCTAATAAAAAATGAAATAAGGAAATCATTATTTGAAATATTGATCTCACTCTTAAGCTCCTTTAAGGCAAGGAACAGTTATATGCTTATTAATCAACTGAGACATTGAAACATTTTTTTTTACAAATAGAAGTTTTAATTCACAAAGTTAAAGTCTGAATAGAAAAAAACAAACTTCATCTTTGAAAAACAACAAGAGAAGAGAGTAGTGCAGAAGATCTTTGTATATGAAACCATGGGAGAAACCATGATGACCAAAGCAATAATCATTTTATAAAGCCATTACTGTAAAAAGAAAAAAAAGACATACTATATCCCACACAACAAATGAGCCATTGACACAGCACTACTTTCATAGAGAGGAATCTGCTTGAATTTATTTTTCTGTTGACTATTGAAAGCAATATAATTGTTTGTATAATTGGCTAATTGCAGGTTCAGTGAGCCTTGCTTGCTCAAAGATGATGGGCAGGTGGCTAATTGCTTTTAGAATTATTTCCACATGCAATAAAATGCATGTGTTTAAAATTGAGGTTGTAAAGAGGTAAATCATTCATGTAAAATTCTGCCTTTAGACATTAAACGCCAGTTGACAAAGTCATCTAGAGTACTGCAACCATTACATCTTATAAAATGTCCTCTTTTGCAAAAGAATTTTCACAATCAAAATATTTTCTCACCAAAGCTGAGGGTAAAAGGAGTTCTGGAAGGTATTTTTATTAGGTAAAGAAATATTTTCAGATATTCTAGATGAGACATTTACTAGTTAATTTATTAATTCAGACAAAATGCCAGTTAATAAAAACAACAAATCTGGTTTATTTTTGCCAAAATAAGAATTTAACAGAGAGAGAGAAAGACACATGGGATCCTTATGAAAAAAAAAACTTTAGATTCGCTTTCTTATTCGAGGATAATGATGAATCTTTTTATTGAAATTTTCCTTTAACTAACTTAAATCCACTTCCTCAATATATATCAATCATTATTTTAAAGACTGCATCAGGGAATGAAAATAGGAAAGTTCAGCTGAACATAAATTTGTTCCGATTATAAGGTTAGGTTTTTAGTTTTGCAATTTTGGAAACTTGGTTTTGTTAAGCAAATAAGACTCTCTTTGAAATGGCCTATAGCTATGTCAGTCAAAAGAAATCATGTATACACTAGAATATATTATTTTTAGTTACAAATGTAACTGTAAAGCAGTCTAGATACTCTAGTTAGCATCATCTGTATCTTTAGAAAAATCTGCCAGAGCAATTGATATAATAAGCAGGTTGTTTGATGTTTATGATATCAGAACAGGAGGAGTTAGTTTTATCATTCAAATATATATCAGCATTAAGCCATTAACCCTGTTTCAATTCTCTTCATAATAAGTACATACGTTCCACCTCATCTAATAAGTTTCACAATAGGCTAAAGCATGAACTTCCATTGAAAATTCCATATTTATGTTTAATGTGAAAGGCCTTGGTATAATCTGGTTTTCCTTTTCCATGGGTGCCATTCTTTTCTTTAATATGACTGTCTGTGTATTATGATTGATCATATGTTGATTTATATCATTTTGTCATTAGGTCATATATCATCATTTAACATCTGACTTTGACTTAGAATAATCGCAACAGAAATCAGGAAACCCCTTTAAAAAAAAAAGAAAAGGAACACCAGGTGCTTTCTTTAATAAGCTTATTCACTTGTTAAACTTTTCTGTAACATGGTCACATATGTTTAATATATATGAAACCCTCTGCTAAGACAATTAGAATGAAGACTCAATTGGAGATGTGGACATTTTCTCATGTGAGGAAAAAATAGTTGTATTAATTGTAGAAAAATCAGTATGAAGTTCGAAAAGATGGTGATAAATTTGTCGTATTCTCATTCCCTCTTTATAGCAAATGGAAGGATGTAAGCTATGGCTGATAAATCAGTCCGGGTTCCAGAATAAGGTTTCAGGGATAAAGGGCCCAGATAACTCTTATATAACCTAAGTGACAAATAAACCTAGAATTCTGAGGTTATCAGTTATGACAATTTTAAAACATTTTTTATAATTTTTTATAAGTTGTGAGTTAAAGCAATCGCAGGTACTATACAGGATTCCCATACATTGCTCCAGCACAACCTTACATTGTATTGACACAGTTGTTAAAATTGATGAAAGAACATCATCATAATATTACTGCTATCTATACTCCACAGCTTATATTTGGTGTATTTTTCCCACAAACCATCCTATTATTAATAACATGTATTAGTATGGAATATTTGTTATAATTCATGAGAGAATGTTCTCATATATGTACTGTTAACCACAGACCATTATTCACCATGGGGTTCACTGTGTTACGTGATCCCCTGCCTTGTATAATCCATCTAAAGTGTACACTCAGTGGTTCATCTGGTTATGACAATTTAGCCTAGCTTGACATGAATAATATTGAAATTAATACCCAGAAATGAATTTTGACATTCAAGAAAAGTCTAAAGGGGCAAATATTCATGACCTTGGATTTGTCAATAAATTCTTAGATATGATACCAAAAGCAAGAACAACAAAAGAAACATTTAGAAAAATTCAACTTAACCAAAATTAATTTTTTTTTTGCCTCAAAGGATATTATCAAGAAAGTGGACAGACAACCCACAGAAGGGGAGAAAAGACTTGCAAATCATATATCTGATAAATGCTTTATGTAGAAAGAATACAGAGAAATCTTACAATTCAACAAAAAATCAATCCAATTAATAAATCCACAATGAGATACCACTTTACAGACACAAGGATGACATTATTTTTTTTTTTTACAAAATGGAATATAGAAAGTTTTGGAGACGATATGGAGAAATTGGAAGCCTCATGCATTGTTGGGCATGTAATATGTTGCAGCCACTGTGGAAAGCAGTATGGAGGTTACTCACAGTAAAATATAGAATTACCAGGTGACCTAGCAATTTCACTCTTAGGTATATGTCCAAAGAAATTGCAAACAGGGACTCAAACAGGTATCTGCACACCAATTTTCACAGCAGCATCATTCACAATAGCCAAAGGGTGGAAAGTGTCCATTAATAGATTGTGATAAACAAAATGTGGTACATATACACAATGGAATATTATTTGGCTGTGACAAGGAATGAAGTCCTGAGATGTGCTGCAACATGGATGAACCTTAAAAACGTTATTGAATGAAATAAGCAAGGCACATAAGGACAAATACTGTAAGATTTCACTGATATTAAATAACTAGAAGTAGCAAATTCATAGAGAAAGTAGATTAGAGGCTGCCTGGGAATAAGACAAAAGGGAAGGCAGGACAGGATGTTGTTCCTTGGTTTGTATAGAGTGTTCATAATTCTGATAATTAAAAAATAAAATTAATAATGAATGAATGAATAAATAAATAATAGGTAAGGGAAACCATAGAAGAGAGAAATAAGATCCAAATGTGGGGAGAGAGCCAGGATATATATCAAAGCTTTAGTAGCTATATACTACTGGATCTGGAATCCAAGAGTCTTGAAAAACAAAAGCTTAAAATATATGGCATTGTTTTATGGACTGCACAGCTGGAAGTGAGGAAAAAGATATAAAAATTTGAGGGATAATGACTGGTTAACACCTACAATATCTTGTGGAAGAGAATTACGTAACCAATACATGCAAGTATAGTTCCAGAAGAGGTTGGAAAAATAAATGTTTAAATGTTTAGGGATGTCTGTTCTTTTTAACCATATTTAACAAGGAGCCACAATAAAAGAAACGAGCTCAGAAAATATTTTGTTGCTCTGAAGCCAGGAATAAAAAGGAATAGAGATAGTGTACAGAGACTTGGGAACTTTCAGTATTGAAAGAGGCAACTGCTTCCCATCTCCAAATGTTGCAAGATAAAACTGAGGAATATTTTGAATAAAAGAAGTGATTTAAAACTAAAGCATAGAGTAAGACTCAAATCAAGGTTATGGCCATAATAACTGTTATAAATCATTTGAATGAATTAAGGTGATGCTAAGCAAATCCATTTGGTTGAATAAAATATCTCAATAAGAAGAAAAGTGTCTCTCCCACCAAACACATGGATATAAAGCATATCTTAAAGTATCTCCATGTCTATCTAGCTAGCTAGCTAACTATCAGTATAGATCAACATATTCTCCAATGCCTATATCAGATGTCCAGGGTAGATAGAAGATAGAACCAATGACTCCCAAGAACAAAGGACTACCTCTCAGGGACAGAATTGGAACCTACTCAAGGTATGTCTCTCACCCACTAGGCAGGGGTTCTCACATCTGCCCAAAGAATTTCAAAGTTGCTAAATACAAGTGACTCATATTTCTCCTTCCTCTCCTTTCTTAATAAGAATAATTATTGTAATTATCTTGTCACTGTCAATCAAGATATATGGAGTGTGTGTTGTGGGGGAAGTAATGTATCTTTGGGTTCATAGTTCTATGACTCCAGAGTTGCATTATTCATACTTAAGAAGAATTTGCCATGCAATATCCCATAAGGTACAGGTTACAATGCATTATAAGAGATCCTGCACTTTTTGCTTTGCGCCATTGATACTGGATGTGACTGCTGGATTTTCACAATCAGGAAGAGTTAACAAAATATTTGGTGACTATAATGATAGTCATTGGTACCTTTCACCATATATTTCTTATGGTCTGGCTTTCAGGTACCTGCTTGAATTGCATGCTATGCCCTTTGAAATTAGGTGTAGCCATATGGTTTGTATTGGCCAATAAACTGTTTAGAAATGTGAAAAGGTAGTATGTGAGTCAGCACAATCTATTTTTCTAACTCCCATTCATAAGAGTGACTTCTCTATCAGATATTTACAAAGTGAAAAAATTTGCATCAGAGCTCCTAGAAAACTGCCATGGAAAGGTAGCATGAGTAATAATAGATAATTGTGGTTGTTAAAGCCACCAAGTTGTTAATATTGTATTAGCATATCCTTACTGATAAAAAGGTGTAAACAAAGTTCTCACAAAGTTATTTTTTTGTTGTTTTAATTTTTAAGCATATACAGACTATTTGGAGAATAGCACAGTTCAATAAGAGAAAAAATGAAAGAACTATTTTTCATAACATCATCATATGAACATTGTTCCATGCTTTTTAATACTAATTACAGAATTTACCAAAGTTAACCTCATGCATAACCCATTAGAGAATACGTTGATTTATGTCGATTCATGTTATGTAACTAAGAGATTGGGTCCATTAAAAATCATCAATATTACCCAAATTTTATATGAAAAAGAGGTATCCATTGAAAGAAGACTGGAATATAAACTGTTAAATTATTAAATGGTTTTACAATAATATATGAATATTTTATTTTAGTGTATTATTGTATTGTTGAATTCTGCCTATATTTTATAAAATGAATATTTAATAATTTTGCCTTCAGAACAAAAATTAAACACAGTAAATGAATTTATTAGAGGATGTAAAATTTATAATACATTTATCAGATTAATTTCATCATGCTTTCATGGAAGTACTCAAGACTATAACCTGAATTATGTTAAATAATTATTGAGCTTAAATATGTCTTACATTGTAGAACATAAGAGAAGTATCAAATGGGAATAGTTAGAAGAAAACAGATAATTTATGATGATTTAAATTGCATTTGTATATAAAATGTTAATTTCCAGTTAGGGGTAGGAGTCTTAAAAAATTATATTTTACTTCTTTCACTAATACAAATATGGGAAATAGAGAAAAATCAAATAAACAACAAAACTCCATCTTCAATGAAATTGGCAAATGGCCATAGCTTCAAATAAAAATCTGTGAAACTGGGCCGGCTTGATAGCCCAGTGGATAGGGCGCCGGCATACCACATGGGAGGCCCCAGGTTCGGTTCCCAGGGACCTCTCCTAGCGGGCAGACCGCCTTGAGAATGGCAAGCCGCCATGGGCGGGCCGGAGCCGCCGTGGGCAGGGCAAGAAGCTGCCACGGACAGGGCAAGAGCCGCCACGGGCAGGGCAGGTCGCCCACGGATGGAGCGCAGCCAGCCACCTGCAAACTAAAAGCCGGCCGTGAACGGACGCAGAGACCGCCCACAAGCGGGGAAAGCCGTGCCTGCGC